>OY723393.1:39685472-39889986 GCA_963210295.1 Ophion ellenae
CGTACGGTACGACCTCGGGAAGCAAAGCTGCCAGATGGGTCTGTCCGAACGATCGACAGCTCGCACTCAGGGCGAAGTAAGTATACGGCCGAAAACCCATACACTCTCGACGATGAAAATACGGGCTTTCGGTGAAATTACTGTCAGATTCGTATTAAGGGGATGAAAACGCATCGATAAGAGGGCTCGAAGAAAGATTGAGAAGGAAATAAAAAATCGCGTCACGGCCTAAAATGAGGGGGTCTTCACCGCGTCGGCCATCGTTCCCCATTCAATTTGAAACTCCACTCTGTGCTCGTATTCACGAAAATGCAGTTGCTTCCAACGGGAACTCACAATATCAAGTGGAGATCACAAAAAAATCCTCTCATCGTGATCGAGTTGCAATTCTTTATGAAACATATTTCCCACAAACTATTTTCGTTCTTACAGCTCCAGCTGCTCGCGTGCGATGTGTGCATATAAAAAAGAGCAGTTAAGCACGAGGATTACTGCGATGCGAAAACGATAAGGAATGGCAAAGAGCGAGAAAGGTAGAGAAAGAGAGAGAGAGGCTTTTTTTCCTTTTTCAGTACGGCCAAAGAGAAAGTCGAGGATGGCGGAGGATCGATACGCATGTTTCCTCCCGCGGTGCGAAGGGAAAGGGGGCATATCAAACCCGCGTTCACCTATATCTCTATATCATGCGGGCTCTCCGTGTTCTTCGTCCCTGCGCGTGTACCCCGGGCATCGCGTGTCGCAGCATCGCACGCGCGCTTACAAACTCTAAACTTCCTCTCTTCTCCACTGTACCGCCCCCTCCGCCACCTCACTCTCGTCTGACGCCCTCTCGCCACCCCATCGCCTTGCTCTCTCTCTCTCTCTGTCTCTGTCTCTCTCTCTCTCTCTGTCTCTCTCTCTCTGTCTCTGTCTCTCTCTGTCTCTCTCTCTCTATCTCTCTCTATCTCTCTCTCTCTCTCTCTCTCTCTCTCTCTCTCTCTCTCTCTCTCTGTCTCTCTCTGTCTCTCTCTGTCTCTCTCTCTCTCTCTGTCTCTCTCTCTGTCTCTCTCTCTCTGTCTCTCTCTCTCTCTGTCTCTCTCTCTCTCTCTCTGTCTCTGTCTCTCTCTCTCTCTCTCTCTCTCTCTCTGTCTCTCTCTCTCTCTGTCTCTCTCTCTCTGTCTCTCTCTCTCTCTCTCTCTCTGCCTCTCTCTGCCTCTCTCTCTCTCTCTCTCTCTCTCTCTCTCTCTCTCTCTCTCTCTCTCTCTCTCTTTTTCCCTCCCTCTGTCTGTCTCCCGTTCCGTTCTCCAGATCTCCAAACAATACGCCGGCTAAGGGGCACCAGCCAATCAGTTTTGACAATACCGAGCGAACTTTCCTCAGGTTATGAACGTTGTGCGCGTTCGTACTATACGCAGCGTTCGTCGTTTATAGAGTCTATTTTTGAACTTCTGTTACTGTCACAACAGTTCATTTGTTTAGGTTGATTTAGGTTCTTCTGTTACTGTTAAAAAGGGTTTATTTATTTGGATTCGTTTGGATTTTCCTGTTACTGTCAATAAATGTTTATTTGTTTGGGTTTCTTTGGAGTTTTTCTGTTACTGTAAAAAAATTTATTTGTCGAAGTTTTCTGTGATTGTTGAAAAAAAAGTTTGTTTTTTTCCAGTTTTGTTGTTACTGTTAGAAAAATATCTATTTGGATGTATCTGTTATTGTTAAAAAAAACGTTTATTTCATTCGGCTAGGACCTATTTGGGTGAAATAATTATTTTTCGTTGCCTCGCCGCTTATCACGATTTTGTTTGTGTCAAATATATATTTTTATTCGCTTCGAGCATTCTTTGGTGCAGACAATTCGATCATTACGTATTTGACGATTTAATGAATATATTGGAGACAGATTTCTGTAAGAGTAGAATCGGATGAAACAAAAATGGTTTTCACGTAAATGTTACTTTTTGAATAAATATAGATCAACTGAACGCGTTTAGTTGATTTAAATCGATATTTTTTATCAGTGTACGTTTAAATATGATTTTTCAAATAAAATGTTGATCGATTTTTCGAACCTTGATAGATTACGTACCGGATGGTCGGTGAAGAGCGGATCGTTCGACTCGAGGTTCACCGACTTCACGTATTCCTCGTCATGCCCGGGAAACTTGAACTCCACGTCGCCGTCGTCCTCGAAGCCGTGCGCTCTAAGCGACGCGGAAAGATCGACGATCATTCAGGTTTGTGTTTCGTGTCGCTTGCCCACGTGCGATTATAATTTTTTTACGCGCGGTGTTTCGTCAAAATGGCGGACGAATCATCAAAATGGCTGTCGTAACGTCAAGACGAACTGATCGGCACGCACAAAATGGCTGCCATAACCTACGGTTTGACTACGATATAACCTCAAATATCAATTTATAAGAGATGCGGTCATCGAGACGGTCGCCCCGATTTAAAATGGCTGTCGTAACCTCAAAAAATGCCCTGGCATGCAGAAAACGGCCGTTGTAACCTACAATCAAGCGATGTAACCCCAAAATGGCCGCGTTAACATAAAATCTTGCTATTCTCGTGCCTTGCGAAAAAATAAAAATAAAATTGCTTTTTTCAGGTGATACAAAGGGCGGAAGCCCTGGATGTCTCGGAGCAGGAGAGAGTCGGGCGGCTGGTGGAGCGCCTCGAGAACATGAAGAGAAACGTGAGCAGCGTAACTACAACGAGGTCGAGCGGGCGAAGCTGCGGAAGTCGATGTTCCGGTGGTAACGGATGCGTCTGCTCTTGCGCTCTATGCGGCGAAAAGTTTACCGTACTCGGTGCCGGGCCGAGCTTATGTCGCGATTGCCGCAAATATATATGTCAGAAATGCGGTATTGAGACGTCACCGACGTATCTACTGACACCCTCGGGAACCGCCGGCTCGTCGTCGAGTGGCAGTGGCCCCGGTGGCGTCGCCGGCGGCCTCCCGACCCCCGCCGCTCAGCATCATCAGCACAACGTCGCCCAACATTTGCGCCTCAAATCACCCAGCGCCGCCAACAAATGGTTCTTGTGCAGAATTTGCGCGGAAACACGCGAGATGTGGAAAAAAAGCGGGGCTTGGTTCTTCAAGGGCCTACCGAAGTACGTTCTACCGGAAAAGAAAGTGAGCGCAAACTATTTTATCAAATATTATCGCAATTCACGTTTAGGAAAACTTGCAAACGCAAACTACAATTTCGCCAAATGTCACGCTTTGAATTTTCATTAAAAAAAAAACGTTTCAAATAAATGTTAAAAATGCCTCAACGGGCAGGAGCGAATTTATTTTTCACAATAACAAAACGGCATTAAGAAATATTTAAAATTGTTCAAGTTATGACGTTAAAGTTTGCATCGTTGGAATGCAACGGGAATGATTTTTTTTATCGTTGAAATTTCTTCAGTCCATCTCGGCTACAGAAATCACTCAAACGTTTGTACGTCTCCTGAAGGATTACTTTGGAAAAAAAATTACGGTAATGGAAAAATCACTAAAAAAGACGAATTTTGGAAAATGCAACGTAACTTAAGAACTATAGGGTTTAAGAGGAAATGTGAAAGATATACAAAGTTGCGTAAGTTTATACTGGATCGACTGGGATTTTTTCAAAATTTTCCTCTGAGATTTTTTAAAAACTATTTTCGCTCGAAACTCCGATGCGTAGGATGGCTTAACTCGAAAAGTATAGCGTTTATAACAAAATATCAGAAGGAGAAATTTTTCTCATTTTCGATTTTAATTGCGTTGAAATTTTTTCAGAATTTTTTTCTGAAATTTTTTTGGCCGAACCTCGGAGAATCGTCCGAACAATTGATCGGCGTATCTCGAAAACTATTGAGTTAGAGACAAAATTTCAACAGGGGAAAATGTTGCAGTGTTTCGTTTTGTATACGCTGACATTTTTCAGATTGTCTTCCATTTTTTTTACAATGTTTCTGAAGCATCTAGCCGAACTGAAAAAAAAAAACATTGTAAAAAATGTTGAAAAAATCTGAAAAGATGTCAACGTATTCAAAACGAAACGCTGCAACATTTTTCACTTTTGATATTTTGTCATTAACTCAATAGTTTTCGAGATGCACCAATTAATTCTTCGGATAATTCTCCGAGGTTCGGCCAAACAAATTTCAGAACAAAAATTCTGAAAAAATGTAAGCGAATTTAAAATCGAAAATTAAAAAAATTTCCTCCTCATGATACTTTGTTATAAACGCCATACTTATCGAGTTAAGCCATCCTACTCATCAGAGGTTCGAGCGAAAATAGTAAAAAATTTTGAATAAATTCCAGGCGATCCAGTATAAACTTACGCAACTTTTTACATCTTTGACGTTTCCTTTCAAACCCTATAGTTCTTGGGTTACGTTGCATTTTCCAAAATTTGTCTTTTTCGAGCAAAAAATGAAATAACTTTGCGGAAAAAAATCGTACGAACCTTTTAAAAAAACGGAAATGGAGCTCCTGCTACCCCGTTCAAGTTTATCATAGATAAACACAACATTTTCCATAAGTCATGCGCCCAATTCTCGACGGTCGAAAAAAAACCGAATAACAGTCACGTCAAAAGTGCGTACCAGGTCGGAAAAAAATCATTAAAAAGTATTTCAAAAAAGCAAAACAGCTGAATTTGTTCCCTTCAGAACGCCATTCGGTAAATTTGGTTATCTTTTTTTTACGAAGCTATGTAACTTTTAGTGCGGCAAGAAATATCAACCGCTGTATCCAAACTTTTGAGCGGCAGTGTACTTTAACACAATTTAAACTTATCGTGCAATCCTCATTGAGATGTGCAAATTTTTATTTATTTTTCAAAGACGCGTAAAAGTGTAGAGCATAATATGCAATAAAAAAATCGATTTTTTTAACCGTTGGAGATACCCACCTTGCTACTTATTTTGAATGCCCTTTGCGTATTATTTTGATCCAGTAGTCTATACACATATGCAGTGTAAATGTACATATATTGAAACGTAATGACAATGAGGGAGCGATTTAAGGGAGAGTCTTAAGCTTCTCGGTGTTAGCTGCGTGGTCAGAGTAGTGGACCAGTAATCGAAAGGTCCCGAGTTCAAATCCCGGTCGATACGCGCAATTTTTTTCGGATTCTTTTCGTCTCACACCCGCATTCATAGATGTTCCTCGAGGCATATAGAGATTCCTTGTTCTTTGTTCAGAACAACGGATCCTTATTCCTCAAGGAACACCTATGAACGCGGGTTCGTCCCTGTTTCCTATATATATATATATATATATATATATATATATATATATATATATAAGGAATAAGGATATAATCCACGTATAAACATGTCACCACACACAGTCCATTTGGAAAATGTAAAATTCAGGATCGAGGTCGTTCGAGAGCCGGCTCCAGGGCATCAGGATGGACTTTGACGGGCGGTACGAAATCGTTGGAGCCCCCGGAGCCAGATTCATCCTCGGACGAGGAGGCGACGCGTCGTATGACCAGAACGAGGTCACTGTTATCGGCAAGTGGCGAGGTAGAAGTTGTCTCGCCGAGCGAGCAGGGAGGAGCGGCAGGTGCTGCAACGACACCACTCGCTCAAACCTCAGAGATCCGTTCGCCTCACAATCAGCCGCCGGCTGGCGGTACGAGAAATTCCTCGATGACGAGCGAACAGGAGCGTCACGCGAGCGGCGAGAGTAATCCGCCGGAAGTAGCGGCGTCGGAGACGGCGATCGTTCCACAGTTGGGCAATCGAGGCCGATTGTCGTCGACGTCCTCGGCTCGCTCGATACGCTCGAGTAACAAAAGCGGCGGAACGACCGCTGCGAGTAACAACGGACAGAGGAGCGGCAACAGCAGCGGACGTCATCGTAGGGGCGTCGAGAACGAGCATAACGAGGAGGAGGAACGCGAGAGCGGCGAATGTAGTAGTACGAGCGTCACGCAGGTACAACCTCCCAGGTACGTAGAGACGTAAGACAGAAAAACCGAGCGTTTATACTTTTCTGGTCTACGACGATCGCAGCGCCGGGAACAGCGCCAGCAGCAGCAGCGCCACCAACAACACCAGCCGGAAGGAATCCCCGGGAGCCGCGAGCGAGTCGACGACGAGCTTCGCCCTGGTCAATCATCAGCAGCATCATCCCCATCACGAGCGAAATCGTCCAAGTCGGGATGCGAGAATGCCCAATCTCAATCATCCCGAACAACTGCCAAGGATAGACCACATGGGTTAGCTTCGTTCCTGATATCTTTCACACGTCACGTTTTTCTGACTCCCGTTTCTTTTCCCATCTCGCCTGGATGTGATATAGTAACGCGTGCGTTTACAGTTTTGAGAGTAACGACCGGAAGACCGGCTTCGTGGAATGTGTACGTTTCAGGAATGGTAGAAACGGCGGCGGGCTATGGAACTCTGGAGATCTCGTTGCGATACGAGCCAGCGGGTCAGTGCCTCCAATGCAAGGTGTTGCGGGCAAGAGGCCTACGGGCCATGGACATTCATGGCCTCGCGGATCCGTTCTGCAAGCTCAACATTCTCCCGAGGACCTCGAGCGCGACGACAAAACTCCTAAGAACGAAAACGGTCCACAAGACCCGAGATCCCGAGTTCAACGAACAGCTCAACTTTTACGGAATCACGGAGAGCGACGTACGCCAATATGTCTTTACATTGCTCCTCGGAAGGAATTCTCAAATAAATATCGTCATTGTTCGATAACTTTTACACAGAATGTTAAAAAAAAAGCACCAATTACGAAAGTAATGCAAAAAAGAACTGACGCTATTAACGCAGATTCGGGATTATGAGCGTAATTGAATTTGTTTTCACGGTGCAGATGAAGAGTGGCAGAGCTCTGCACGTTCTAATCCAACAGGACGATCAGGTGGCGCGGGACTTTCTAGGAGAAGCCAGATTTCAATTATACGAAGTACCGCCCTATCAAACGAGATATTACAACGTCTTCCTGGAGGACCACTACCCGGTACGACTGCTCTCCCCTAAAAACGTCACGCCACTTGGCGAAAGGGCCGAAATAAAACGTCGCTTCTCATTCAGGTGTCGCAGGAAGAGAAAATATGGGGCGAGGACATTACCAATGGCAGAGGTCAAATTCAGCTGACACTGAGCTACAGTACTCGCAGGCGCGTATTGTTGGTCACGGTGGAGCGCGCGATCAACCTCCTGTCCATGGACAGCAACGGGTTTTCTGACCCGTTCGTCAAGTTGTGCCTGACGAAGGAGCAGCAGAGGGAGGACGTCTGCTCGGGTGTGGTCCAACATCATCAGCAGCAGCAGCAAAAACAGAGCGCGTTCGGTCAATCAACGATCGTGAACAGCGTGGCAAAGAAGGCTTCCAGAAAGCTCACAATATCGTCACCGCGCAGCAGCGCCAGCAGCAGCAGCAGCAGCAGCAACGTCCACAGCACGAGCGTCAAGTGGAAAACCCTGAATCCCGAGTGGAACGAAGAGTTCGCTTTCGAGACTCGTCTAACGGATCTGACAGGTCTCGCTCTTGTGATGTCGGTATGGGACAAGGACTTCGGCAAGAGCAACGATTATCTAGGTAATTTCACGCGAACCGAGTTGTTCGAGAGAATGTTTTTTTCCCAACGATCGAATTTATTGCAGGCGGTCTCACGCTGAGTTGCAGCAGCAAAGGGGCGCGTCTGCGTCACTGGATAGATATGATTAAGTATCCCGATCACAATCATCGAGCGACGCACAATTTGGTCGAGGAACAGATACCGATCGATTGAACCCGAAATATTTCCCCAGCAGGAGTATACGCGTCAATAGAGGTGCTAAAAAATCGTCGCCGTTGAACGCCCGACGAGCCTCCGACGGAAGACGGAAAAACAAATCGACGAATCAACGGCAAACGTGACCATGAGCATATCCATATAGTTAGCGTATTTATCTTCCTTCTCGTATTAGCGCGAGAGGAGTAACGAAAATTAGAGCGGGGACGTAGTGCATTTTTTTTTCGACGTCTTCACTCGTAGATATACACGACGATTTTTTTTTTCTTTAAGCGTCGTCTTTGAGATCTATTCAAAGTTATTAATCACGATAAACCTTCCTTCGGCTAAGGGATTTTATTCTCGTCTGGTTGTGATCTCCGTCTATGCGACGACATCCCAACGGATGTGTATTATTTGGGAAGCTCCGGTTTGTCACGGATCCTGTAACTACTATAATGTACTACGAGACACGCACATCGTCGAATTATCTAGTCTTATACTAAAATACGAAGGAATACGCATCATAAACAAAAAAAAAACAAACTTAATGTTTTAATACGGCAATCGTCGAATTGTTGAAGATATTCGCAATCGTATTACGTTGCGCTTAATCATTCGACATTGATGCGACCGTAAATGATCTCGAAGTTTGCACCATTGAAATACAACGTAAGTTCTTTTTTGTATTTTTTCTTTCTTTTTGAACAAAAATAATAATTTGGTATAAATGTTATTCTTCATTTTTTAATTATTTATTATAGTAATTATGACTATTAATTATTTTTTATATTTTTTTTATATTACATTTTATATTAGAATAATAATTATTTATTTTTTGTTATTCATTCATTATTTTGCATTTTTTTAGCAGACAATTTTTTTTTGTATTGTGAATCTTGGAATGTCTTCAAAAAACGTTGAAGGACGTTTTGTAGACGCAATCAACCGAAGGAAATTAATGCAATTCGGTAGTATTCCTTTTCGTTGCGTACCTACGATGCAAATTTCAATGTCACGATCCCAAACAATTTTATTCCTCGGTCCAATCGACTTCTTCACTCGGGCAATGTCGATACGAAAGCCAATATTGTGCTGGGACAGTTGCGCTCGATCGTTCTAAATATTCTTTCATTTAACAGCTCCAAAAACATTTTAACCAAATTTTCTCTTCGAACTTCCATACCAAAGAACAAATCAAATATTCCCGCTTACTCGCGCATCGAGGAACGCACGTAATCTCGAAAATCCATGCCGTGGAGTTTCGGCTCTTTCGAAGAATAAAATGATGCCGACTAGTAGAAGGCACGGGCACTCTTGTCACCACGATGAAACAATTATCTATCATTGTAAACTATCATTTACAATCTCAAGTTATTCGGAAAATATATCAACACCTATCGTCTTTGTATTTTATATCTTGAAAAAGACGATGGAGATTTATTTAAAATTGAGATAGCCGGGACTGACTCGTTGATCCTAACGGAGTTGGTGTTGTGCGATCGTTGATAAATATAATTGCTGCATCGCTATTATCAACTGACACTGAATACCTATGAAAGTGATATGAAGAAGTTTGAAGGAAGAATATATCCAATTCGCAATGAATTGCAATGTATGCACGAATACATCTATACATGCATATATATATACACCAGTTTCATCATCACGGACAATCATGAATCGTTCGCAACTAAAATGGAACCACCTCATCAGCATAAAATTGTTCTCAATGCTTAATGTGAACGTTAAGATGAAAAAAATATATATTCTTCAATAACTACATAAATTCAATGGTTTTTCTTTATCCCATCCACAAATGAACTTTGGCAATTTCGCCAAAAGTTTCAATAACGGATAAACGAAAGTCCGGTTATCAATTTATTGTAAGATTAACAATATTTATCGTTCACGAGTTCGACAAATATTCGACATTCCGCACAATCGGTACAATTACCTCATACTTTTTTTTCCCTTCAATCGTCGTCGTCGTCCGTCGACGAGACTTCCTCGGCCTCTCTGAGCCACACGATAAAAGGCGCGACCGCCGATCGAAAAGTTTCCGTGCTCGGGTCGCCCTCAACGAAATCGTCGTACCACTCCAAAATCTTTTCCTCCGAAAGAACATCGCGATCGTAGAGCATGTGCAACAAGAGCCTTACGAAGGACAAGAGCTCGTGGGTGGTTGTCGCAGCGTCCTGTATGGCGCGCAAACAGTCCTCCTGGGCGTCCTCCGTTTTCACGTATTTCGCGACAATGGGATTGAAATACGTGATCATGACTTTGAGAATTTTCTGATAGGCTGCCTTGTCGACTGTGGTCTTTTGTTCGGGTAGGTAGTGCAACGGGAGGACGAGTATGGCCTTGACGACGTTGTAAGTAACCTCACGTATGCTCACGTTGTAGGCGTACCTCGAGGAGTTTATCTCGAGTATGAGATTGTCGCAATTGAGCTTGTCCTGATAGCCGCGTAGCAGGCTGTCTATGACCTCCGAGAGGAACATGTTGGTGTCGTCGGGTAGCGGCGAGGCCCTCCGCGAACTCGTCTCCGAGCTCGACTCTTCGGACTCCCAGTTCTCCTCGGATTTCTCGCTCTCCTTGATCTTGTAGTACAAAAATTCCTCACCCGTGTCCGTCTCGTAATCGGACATTTTAGTCGCGGATATTTTCTTCCCAAGCGCCTCGATCACCGAGTCCTCGTGGTGACTCTTCGCCGGCAAGTTGACACCGCTTGAGAGTACGCAAGCGTCCAAACGGCAGCTCTTTTCGAGCACGCAGTCGTTGAACAACACGCTATTTTGGATGACGCAATCGTCGCGCACCGTGACGTTCCCGAGAACGTAAGAATTCTCGATGCGCACGTTGTCGCCTATTTGGGCGCCCTCGCCGATAACCGATCGCGTCACGAGCGTGTCCTTGCCCAGGACGCTTCGCGCGCCCACCAACGTGTCACCCTGGAGCGTACAACCGCGCGCGAGCACCGACGTGCGATGCTTGTACGTGCTGCGCGAGACGTAGGCGACGTTGCGCAACGGCGGAAGCATATCCGGCGTCAGGGGGTAGCCCCGCCTCTGCAATATGTCCCTGCTGAGGGTGTGATAAGCCTGCCAGGACGTTATCGGCAGGGCGTACTCCTGGGGATTCAACGGTTGCCAGTAGATCCGCGAGTCGAGAATCTCCTCGTTCATCAGGACGCCGCGGACGAAGTCTTCCATCGTCTAAAAATAAAGACACGAAATTCGATAGATCGCGATATCACAGATAAACTTTTCCCTCATGCATCAATCGGGAATTCTAAGTGCGGGGTTTGCGTAAGCTTGGTAGTTCGAAAATAGAGTTTTTTCGATGATTAGTTTCATAGCCTTGGGTCTCGACTTTCATTTGCAAAAAATATTATATAATAATTGTGAAAATCGACATTCTTTTTCTTAATAACAAATTATTAAAATTACTTTCTTCGAAAAACGAACGTTTTTTTTTCTACTGCTTGCCATTTTTGTAATCTTTAAAATTTCGAAAAACTGTTCATACTAAAGTTTTGTTATCATGCTCGAAGTTAATGATTTATTTTTCATTTTAGATGCGCCTTGTTCCAAAAAGGACCTACACTGATCGGCTGTACAGCAACGGCAATAATAACTCTATTCTCCATCAATAATTGTCATTAAAAAAAAAACTCCCGAAGACTATGAGTCAATGTGTAAAAACCGTATCTTGCCATCTCTAAACTTCCACCATACAACAAAATATATCACACTGTCACGTTTTTTGAGCCCTAGCTTACGCGGGCTGATCAAAACAATGGACTAATGAACGTCGCCCCACCTGGAAATCGAAATTATCAGCGAATAGCGGCAGGACGGATGGCGAGCACAGATAAATATGGGAGTCGACGAAACCGGAATTGATTTCTATCTGATCATGATTCAAGAACCATTCCAGCTCCAGTTTAACTCCCTTGTCCTCCCGCCTCAGCTTCTTGTGAAACAAGACCTTTCTATTGGTTCTATCGGCCACAAAGACGCACGACTGTTCTCTCAGCGACGAATCACCAGTGGATCCGAGATCCCGAAATATGAGAGAGAGGGCAGCGCCCTTGTCCCTCTCGCGTTTTGTCCTGTGCACGGTCATGAGATGCTGGAGATCAGCATTGGTGAAGGCGTCGCCTCTGGCGAGGATAAAATCACCGCGTATAAGGCCCTTGGTGTCCAAGTCCCTGAGGGCATCGCCCAGTGAGCGACAGCCGTCCGAGATGACGAGGGAGACGACGATGTTGTCGTAACGCCTGCTTGCCACGTACTCCCTCAATGCGTCGATGTGACTACTGCAATAGAGAAAGACCTCCTGCACCCGAGACTGCGCGAGAGTCTCGACCAGATAGTCGAGGAGTGGCACGTTCGCCACGGGCGTCATTACACTCGGGAAAACGTTGTGCGCGGGACTCAGGCTCGTCGTGAAGTCGTCCGCAAGAACGACCGCCTGGAGGATGTCCGCTTTGCTCAATTTCGCGTCGGGGACGCTCTTCTTCGTAGCTTTCGACATTTTTTTTTAATCGTTCGCAGTCTGTGGGACAATCATGTCATGACAACTTTTCGACGGCACTTCCGAGCGACCTGCGCTCGAGAAATAAACGATAAATGGGCACTACTCCCCCGGGGTGTTTGGCCTTTAGGAACGTACAGGTTAGGAACTCGTCGGTTGTAGGTTATGTCATTGAGTATGGGAGCACCGAGAGAGGGGAAACCCATACAGGGATCTAAGGGATCGCAGCGCTCTGTGGATTATCCTTCGGCTAGCGCGCGAAACATTTTTAAAGAGGGAAGATCCCTTTAGGCAGCCGAAAATAAGTGAATGTTCGAGACTTTTCTTAGTCGAAACTATTTATGCTATATAATTAAATTCTACGTACGTTTTATAACATCTTATAATTGAACAATTTTTTTTAGTATTTAAAAATGTCGGCTGCAGGACACTTGCTGCAGAGACTAGGGTTTGGTGCATTGATCTGTAACATCAACACCAAGAAATTTTCGATCTCTTAGCCTACCTGCTCTATGTAAACCTCAAATTAGAAATTCGAAAGATCGTACGTGTTTGGATCATCCCACTTGAACAACTTTAAAAAATCGATTTTTTAATATAGATTTCGAAAATAGACCACCTCAAAAATATTGTGTAGAAATTTCATAAAGATCGGAGCGGTCTAAGTATTATTTTTAGAGTTTATTTGAGCGCGCTCTCCGGCGTGCTTTTACTCGAGCGAGCTGGCATACGTTAGCCCTGCTGCTTTGCCCCTTCTCACGACTCTCGGCTTTGTATACACAAACAGCTGATGCTACTGTACATAATAGCAGGTATACTCGGCTGTTATATTGAATTTTCAAATGAGAAAGTGGACGTTGAGATCTAGATGGGCTTTGAACGCGTCTTGTTTTGAGTTTCGGAGCAAAACCATCTCTCTGGTCGTGCACCTTGGAATATTTCTGTCAAAAAATGGATAAGAGACGTAAGGGAACGGGGTGGCAACATTCAACTACCAAGCCTAAAAAGCAAAAATTCCACAGTAATCGATGCAATGATACCAGCAAGTCGTCCGAAAAACTTCGAAAAACGAATGATACTGATGGAAAAAGTTGGAGTGTGTGTTGCGTGTGAAAAAAAGAGTTTACAAGCGAGCAGCTGAAGCTGAAAAAGCTCTAATACAGAGGAAATAAGCTCTACAAATGGCAGAGAAAATGAAAAAAAATAAGGCGAAAAAACTGATGCTTACGAACTTTTACCTACATATTCGTCACATGTCTGGCTACTGCTGGAACTAGAATTATTTGATATTTTCTATTTTAAGTACATTTTTTAACCGAAATATCACTCAAAAAAGTCTTGTTTGTGGACACTTTTTTTTCCAACAACCACCATTTTGTTATTTTTGCATAAAAATGAAAAATTCTAGTTTTGATAGTTGCCACAACCATACTGAACTCAAATCATTTTGGTTTCTGTATTATCCGATAAATCTACTCAGAAATAACATCAACGAAGCTGACATCGATTTTTTCGAGGGGCTGCTACCAGGGATGGACAAATGATGTAAAATGAATTTTAAAAAATGTTTCATATATTTCAGGAGTTATTTTATCAAGCCCAAAAAGATTTACATCAATATCTTTTATAGGAACCATACAAAAAAATCCTAAAAATACCTAACTTTTCAGCCGTCTAAAGTAGGATGATCCCTTATGCCTCGATTTTTCTAAAAAAAACTTGACCATCTGGCACAAAGCTCTGGTCGAAAACTTTTGAGGTTATGTTGACTCATGCCCTCAATAGAAGGAAAGAAAAATTCATAGCACGGTGATTTTTTCTTTTTAATGATAATTTTTCAAGCTTAAGCCGAACGTCTTATTAATCTTTTAATTTCGCCGAGAAAGCAACAACAAAGTGATCTGTTTTACCTACCGAGCGAGTCGCTTCTGCTCAGCTGTTTCCCCTTCCCGCTCCGGGGTTCATGATCGATACACTTCGAACCACATGGTACGATGGTAATGAAGGTAAAATGGCGGTGAATCTACCTTGTCTCGCTGGTGAGTTTTATTTTTATTCGCCTCCTCACTGACCCCTGCGAAAAGCAATTTTGCCAGAAACGCCGGAAAGTTGCAGCCTTTTTCCATTGCGACGACACGAATTTTTCACACGGCGATTATTTTGAATTTTTTTTTTCTGAATAACCTCCGATGAACGACCCGGTGCTGCCGCCGGTTGGTCCATCATCGCTCTTCAACGTAACGAAGAATGTGATCTTTGATTGTTTCGCAGTGCGAGGATCCGACGGTATCGCTGTGAAAAACGGACCGCCGGCTTACGACGATGCGCCGACGTTCACCAAGGACGGCGGCAAGTCGTGCAAGGCCATGATCTTCAGCCCGGACGGACGATACTTCTCGTGGATATCCGGTGCAACCATCAGAATCGCCCTCTGCGAGACGTGGCGACTAGTAGCCACCATACAGAGGCCGAAGGTGTGCGGTATTCAGTTCTCCCCTCTGGGTACCTACCTGATGACATGGGAGCCATTTATCGGTGCGCAGAATTTACTTTTCCAACCAGACATTTGTCAAAAGTCGATGAAATTAGCTCGAGCGCAAGTAACGATCCTTCGATTGTTGCAGTGTCAAAAGAGAACCCGCAGGGAAGTCCTCAGATGTGTATATGGAAATCGGAGACCGGAGAACTTGTCAAGAGCTTCGTTCAGAAGAGACAGAGCGACTGGTAGACTATCCTTTTTATCTTTATTATTTTTTATTTATTTTGTTACTATTCTTTTTGTTATGCATATTTACGGAATGTTAATTGGGATCTCTTGGGTGGATTTGCACAGGGAGCCTCAGTGGTCGAGTGATGAGAAGCTCTGCGGAATGTTGGTCAACAGTGAAATATTGTTCTACGAGGATTCCGACTTTGAGAGATACACGCAGAAGATGAACGTCACAAAATCGGGGAGATTCAGGATAGCGCCGAGCAACCAGCCTTACCACATTTTGTGCTACGTGCCAGGTAAAGAGTGCCGCCCGTGGGTGACTCACGGCCGAGACGCGAGAAATTCTAATCGTGTCACTCCGTTCAAGGCAAGCCTGGACAACCCTCGTCCGGAAAATTGCTGCAGTATCCAAAACTCGATGTCGCTGTAGCGAGCAAAAGCTTCTTCCAGGTAAACGAGGGAGAGACGAAATTTTCTCGAATCCCGAAGTAGTGGCTTTGGACATACCCATTAGTATTACCCATGGAAATCATCCGTAATATGTTTCAGGCGGACAGTGTGGAAATTTTGTGGAACGAACGTGGCAGCAGCGTTCTCGTAATGACCTCGATGGAAGTTGACAAAACTGGTGCCTCCTATTACGGGAAACAGGGCTTGCATTACCTCAGCACGAAAGGCGACACCGCGATGATCGCTCTGAGTAAGAAGATCGATTAATTTCTAAGTCGCCATTTTTTTTTCTCACACTCGAAGCGATGAATTTGGAAAGACTTTCGTTCGAGGCTACGAGGTAATTGTCGATTTCAGGCGAAGAAGGGCCCATTCACGCTTTCCAGTGGTCACCCAAGGGCGACGAGTTCTGCGTCGTTTACGGCTTCATGCCCTCAAAAGCGACTCTCTTCAATCTCAAGTGCGAGTCCATTTTTGAGTTCGGCAAGAAGCATCGGAACAGCGTCTATTACAATCCGTTCGGCAACAATATCCTTTTTTCAACTAATTCTACGTGTGATCCATAATTTTCCTTGGCGTTAAAGCTTGCACAGATTGGAACGCCTTTTATTTCACTTTGGCTTTGTCGCCGAAGACTAGGAGAATAAAATATTTTTCTAGCGTACTTTTTAGAGATCTGGAATCCAAATTTGAGACAATATTAGAAGATGAAAAAAAAATTTTTAACCGGAATTTCCGTTGCGTTCCAATGATGCAAACTTGAACAAAATTTCGCCGTGGAAAAGGGAATTCGACGCGGTCTCTTTGGCCAGTCTCCCGAGTACTCTCGATCCCCCTATGAAAATCGCTATCATTCGCTTAACTGCTGTGCACTTTGCATCCTGGGAGGATTCGGAAATTTGTCCGGCGCTATCGAGCTCTGGGACATGCAGCAGAAAAAGTTGATCGCTAGCGAAACGGCCTGGGACACGACGTTACTGCACTGGTCACCCGACGGCGAGCACTTCGCGACAGCGACGACCGCGCCAAGGCTTCGGATAGCTAACGGGTGAGTCATTCGTTATGCCCTCCTTCCAACTCAAACTCAATTCCTCCTCCCGACAATGTAATCATTTTTTCCATACCCCACGACAAATTTGCGCTTTTGTTTCAGCTACAAAATATGGCACTACAGCGGCACCGTGTTGTACGAAAAATTGTGCGAAAAGACTGAAGAGCTCTGGGAGGTGTTGTGGCAGAATTTTCCGAAGAATACTTTTGTCGAGAAGCCGATAAATTACAAAGCCGTTGAAGGTATCACGCCCAGTCAGCCTCAAGGTGAGCATATCCGATCGCCATTGCCCGCTCCCCCGAGTAGCGCATTGACGCGTTCGTCTTCTCTTTTCCATTTCTAATATTCGTTGATTTTTTTGTCCAGCATCGAAACAGGTTTATCGGCCGCCTTCGGCAAAGGCTCACACAATGACGTTCAATCTTCACGACATGAGTGATGTACCACCGAAAAGTGGAGGTATTTATTCTTATCCTTCTTGAAATGAAACATGGGTAGGGGCGGCTTGCGAGGACAGTAACAATATTGCTATACACTAATCATAGGAATAAGTTATAATAATAACAATATTTTTCTACAATAATAATAATACCAGTATTTCTGTACAATAATAATTAAAACATTACCGTCATTTGCACTAGGTTTGTTTGGATCATGTTAGATTTTAAATGATATTGAAACATCATTTGAAACACTATTTGAATAATGTTTAAACACCAATTTTCTTTGAATATTATTATTTGTATTGTTGTTATTATTGTTGTCGTCGTTGTTATTATTATTATTAACAGACGCCGAGACTTGTATAAAGTATCAATAATATTAATTATTTTTATTATATTTAAACAACAAAATTTATTTTTATGTTATTTTAATGTTGTTTTAAATAATGTTGAAATATTAATAAAAACCCAAAGAAATTCAGTGCAAACTGAGGAAGTATGTTGCCCGGAGCAATAAAAATCTAATAATGATAATATTCAAACAAAAATCATTGAAGTCTCAGTGCGTTAAAACGGTTTGCCTTTTTCTTCATCGTAAAAGTATCATCTCATTCGTAGCGCTAAAAATCGCATTTCAGCCGGAGCTTCGTCGAAGGCCGCGCTGAAGGCGAAGAAGAAGCGCGAAGCAAAGAAAGCGCGAAAAGAGCTGGAGACCGTGGTCGAGCCTGCGAACACCGCTGTGACGAACGGCCGCGAGAGCAATCCGAAGAATGAAACGCCCGTGATCGATCCCGATTTGACCGGCGATCCGGAAAAGAACAAGAGCATCAAGAAACTAAAGAGCGTGAGCGCACGAAATCTCTCTCTCGTTGCGAACCACCGGATGTCCAAAAAACGATCGCAATTAACATTCATTTTTTTGGTTCACAGAAACTCAACCAGATATCAAAGTTGAAGGAGAAGCTGTCAGCCGGCGAACAACTCGAGAAGAATCAATTGGACAAGATCAAGACCGAGGAAAGTTTAGCGCAGCAGCTACAAGAATTGATAATGTGATCAACAACGGAGGAGACTCATTCGCATCATGGACAATAAAAATAGAAGATGAACGATACACGATTGATCAACGAATCACGCGACAAACGAGAGAAATACTATTCACGAATCTGTTGAAAAAAAACTGCGAGGGACGAACGATAAATCGATATAGGTATATATATATATATATATATATATATATATATATATATATATATATATCTATGAGTGACCAGGCCCGGCCGAATGACTTTTCAATTTTTTAATCGCAGATCGTAACGTACCCTGCAGTTTTTTTGCTTTTTTTAACTATCGCGAGAAAGTGAGCCAAGTCCCGATCAAGAGCCAATTGGGATAACGTTGTATTTACGGAAGAAACGTAAATGAATATAATTATCAATAATAAGTACAAAAGCAAAGGAAGAAACACTGCCGGAAACTTTCGCGCATTAACGCTGCTCAAATCCGCACGTGCATCGATCTCTGCCCTTTTGTGTATATTGTAAAGCATGCGTTTGTTACACTCAATCGACCGAACTCTTTTTATTTTTTAAACGAATCAACGATATTTCATATGTGACGAAAAAAAAATTGTTCACTCTGGTCCTTTCGCTATTATCTGATGCCTTTTTGTTTTTTTTTTTTTTTTTTGAAATCTTTGTTGGTGAGTAAATAAGTCGTTAAGGCGAAAAATGTTTGCGGAGATTTTTATGGTTAAGCGCCGTCGAAATTTACGGATATCGCGGAGTGCGCGGGAGTTTTTTTTACGAAGAACTACAAGAAAAGTAAGTTCGCGAATAAATGTGACGATTATTGTATTCTTACGAAATAGTGATTGATTCGAGGTTTACAATTATCTTCTATACATATGAAACAGTTCCGTGACTGACTGACATTTAGACAACGCACAGCCTAAACCGCTGAAGGGAGAAAAATGAAATTTGAAGATATCTTCCTTAAAACGTGCAGAGGTGCATCAAGAATAGATTTTTCGAAAATCAACTTCTATGGGGGTGAAATGGGGTGTAAAAGTTTGTATGGAAAATTGTATTCCGTCCGTATATCAACGCGGACGAAGCAACAGGCGGAAGCTACTTATGGATGAAAAAAGTCGTATATGTTTTTTTAATACGCAATTTGCGCGTTCTGGTAAAATATTCGGCTACATATACTTGCATTTTTTCCCACGCTCTGTTCGAAAGCGCGTCAGTGCCATCTAGGCAGTTGACCTTGCTCCATTGGGTGCGGAGATCGAGTGTTCTGACCCATGTTTGAAGACGTGCGATTGAAAAAAATTTCCCCGCTGGTGGCGCCACTATCGCTGCGGGACCGTCACGAAGTGAACCAATTGAGAGATCGTACGAGATGTCTTTATTTGTCGAGACATGCTTGTCATAAAAAAAGTAAACTCGGCAAGCGTCTAAACAAGTTATCAATTCCAATAAAATGACGTGGAGCCCATTTTTGTTACATATTGTCGCAAATGTAATTTTTGTACAATTATTTTTCTTTGTATAAACTTCTGAATAGCTCTCATCTTCGTTTTGGGTGAAATTTTGCACAGACTTTTTTTACACTAGGCGTCTGACAAAGGATTTTTGCCGCATCGCAGTAGTTTTCGAATCATCATAGTGCGCTCTCCCTAATTTTTCGACATGATCGACCCAACGAAGCCACACATCTAAACAAACACAATCGAATCCAAACAATCCCGCCAAAGCCAAAAAAAACCCAAAGAATCCCAAACAGGGCCTACTAAGCTAAACAAGCAAACCCAAAGAAAATCCGTTTAGCCAGTCACTCGTATTATCAAAAAGAATATCCGTCCAAAATTTCAGCTGAATCGAAGATAACAGCTATTCGGAAGTACAGCCTTTTTTTCAACAAAGAATAAACGAAAAATTCAACGAACAATTCTCCAAGTATTTTTCGGCTATTCGAGTTAACCCGAAATTTGCGAATCGTTCGCGCCACGAAAGAGTGACTCCCTCTGTAGGCTCGAGCAGCCAAGCTCGCCGGCCGACAGCTCACGAGTTATTCCCGTGCGCGTTCGCCGCCTCGCAAGGAGCGTAGATGTGCGGACGGGGGCTGACCGCGGGGTGGCGCGCCAGTAGCCCTCTCGGCGATTCCGTGTTTACAGATTTTGCAGTGGGTTCGTAACGTCACGTCAAAAAAAACTGCAACACGGGTACTACACCACGATTTACTATGTAAAGGTGCGTTTATTCGATTTAAATATTAATCCTTCGGACTCGGGCCTCCGTAGCGTGAAGGTGCAAAGTGTGAATAATCCGGTACGTAGTAAACGCGAATATTTGCGTATTTTCGGGAAGGCTTCTTCACAACGCTCACGGCACTGCTAATCGTTAGGTGGGTCGCCATTTTGTTCCGCGAAGCATAGAGCCCGGTTGGGTGAACGAATAAAAAAAAAAACAATAAAAAAGACGAGAAAAGGAGAGAAAGAAAACGGGACGAACAAAATAGTTGGTCCGCACTCTGGACGTCCCGCTCCCGTGGAGATCGTTGAAATTTGCACGGGTATGATCTGTGGCCGGTGCATCGTACAGTTCTCTCTGGAACGACATTTTACGGATAAATGTATATACATACGTTTATACGTATATCTATAAATATATGTCCGTGCATGTATACATATATACACCTGTACGTACGTATCTATATAATTCACGCACGTATGCACATATATACACGCAAATGTCGAAAAGTTGGGGAAAAAATACTCGAAGAGACCGAACGGTCGTGTCTTTTTTTTTGTTCCCTCGAGTCTGAATAGTCGCGCGTCTTGCTTCGCGGAATTTTGCGCTGCGCCCGTTATCCCCTGGTCAAACGTGCCAACGTTGCGGCGGTTCTCGCAAGCAGTTCCACACTTTGTAGAAAAAAGAAGATAAAAAAAGAAAAAAAAAACGTCGCGAAGACGTCGGAATTCGCGTCGCGAACAAAGAGTTCGCGACACTTCCGGATTCTTTCTACTTCGCCTTTGAACAAATTGGCAAATGCTCATGTTTGCGGTTATCTCCGAGTCTCGGGGGAACTCGATTTTTTTCGGGGGGGTGGGGGAGCCCTGTCAAACGTTTTTCTTGCGATCTTTTTTTCTTCCCTTGACAATGTGTCGCCACGCTGTATACTAAACGTGTTGGGACGGGTCGTTGCACGACATTGTCTTCCCTCGTCTGCATAGTTATATATTTCTCTTCTCCGTCTCTTCGTCTCCGTCTGTCTCCTCTCTCTCTGTCTCTCTCTCCCCCTTGCTCTTTCTCGCTCTCGCGCGCGCTCTTTCTCTTCCGCTCTCCGTCTCGCTCACGTCGCCGAATACCCGCCCCTCTGTAACCAGACCTACTACGAAATCATCCCCTCTAATTTAATTTGCGAACGCTTTTCCCGTTCACCGAATTTATCGCTGTTCCCTCCGGTTTTTTTTCCGCTGTTCATTCCGTGCTATCCAAAGTTTCGGGGCGGGAGGGGGGGGGGATTTTTTTTCGTGAATATGACTGCACGCGGAATATTGATTCAAGATGAAAGGAAACCCAAGTTTTTGGAAATAAAATAGAGTATTGATGCTCTGCTCTCTACTGGACAGTCGCCGCGGTGACTCGGTTAATGTTGCACTCAGACTGCGAGTGAACGATTTGTCTTTATTTTTTTTTTTTACCATCAAAAGTATCCGAGCCTGCATATTTGGACTGCATTTGTATTGAGGATTGCGAAGAATCGTCGAGTGATATTCATAGTCCAAATTCGCTAAAGAAAGGTTCAGGCTAGAGAGTTTTTGTTGCATTCTGTAGGTTCTTCAATATCACGGTCTACGAGTGAGAATATTAGAAGTGCATACACAACGGTTTTGCTCAAATTGCTCTGTAGGCTGTTTGGTGCGATATCCTAACGGGTAGCCTAAAAGAACGGTGTAAGAACGAGCCGTGTTTTCTCTGTGTTTCAGATAATGTAGCTATAGATTAATGGAACAAGGCCTTTAGGATATATCCGTATTTAATGTCAGTGGATGAGCTGGATGGTTGTTGTCGGTGGAGCAAAATTGTCAGAGACGGAATTTGTGCGGATATCAGTGCACACTGATTGGCTCGCGAAATGACGATCGCTACCAGAGGTCAGGGGGTCGGGATAGACCCGCCTGAGAGCCAGCAGACCACCCAGGTAGGATCGCGTTCCTTCGTCGAACATATTCGAAAGAGATGCATTCAGCCGTTTATTTTCGCTACTTTACATTCTTCCACAGATGCACAGCCCTCAAGGGCCGCAGCAATTGACGGACGCCATATCCGGCCTCCAATTGACGGAAAATGTGGCCCAGACGGAGTGCAACAACGAGTCGGGCAATTCCGTGGAAGACAGCAATTTGCAGCAGCGTCCTGAGCCAGATTTTCCGCACACGAAACTGGCCATGTTGGACGAAAAGATATCTAGTCCGAGATGGGTGGTACCGGTTCTGCCCGAACAGGAGTTGGAGTGTCTTTTGCAAGCCAGTATAGAGCTTTGCAGAAAAGGTATGGCAATCGGTAGACGGTGGTAAACTCGAAACATGACTAGGCAAACAAAAGAAGATTTTCCATGAGAATGAAAAGGAAGAATTGTGACTGACCATACGATTGGTTTCAGGAATTGATGTACAGAGTGAGGCATGTCAGCGCTTTTTTCGAGAAGGCCTCACTATATCTTTTACCAAGATTCTCACCGACGACGCAGTCAACAGTTGGAAAGTCAACATTCACAATTGCATAAACGCAAATTGCGAACGTCTCATTGAACTCTGCGTTCTCAAGCTGGACGAGGATTGGTTTCCTCTTCTAGATCTGTTGGCGATGGTTTTTAATCCAAATAATAAGTGAGTCCGCGCGTAATTGCCCAAGTGACGACGATAACTGACGCGAGGTTTTCACGTTTTCCCTTTTGTTTTTCGAAGATTTCATACTTATAACGCTGCGAGAGCTTCGGAAACGGTTCCCCCCGGTAGTAACATAAGTGACGAGGAGATTTACGCGAGGCCGCCGCAAGATTCACGAAGTCCGAGGGGCTGGCTCGTCGACCTCATCAATGGGTGCGTCTTCAAACAGTAACATTTTTCTTCCTTCAAACTCGTATTTTTTCGAAACTCTAAATCCGTATCACTTGATTATTCCTTCTGCCTAGATTCGGTATGCGAAATGGTTTCAACATATTGCTAGGGAGATTTCAAAGCGGTAGAAATTTAACCATACCAGTTATACACGCGTTGCTTCGACCGTTCGGTCTGTGCTACGAGTTACTCACTGTTCACACGATAGTAAAATACCTCATGCCCATTGTGGTGAGTATGCAAACTCGTAACTTTGCATTGACAACGATACGGCGAGAGAGAAGACTTTGGGATTCGAGTGAGGCCTTTATTTGTTGGTAAAACAGGAAATGGTGCCTGTGATATTGGACAATTTGACGGACGAAGAGTTGAAGAAGGAAGCGAAGAACGAGTCGAAGAACGACGCCATATCGTCCATCATAAAAGCGATGAAATGCCTTGTCTCCCGCGTACCCGAACAGGAGGACATGATCAAGAATTTGGAGATACTTAGACTGAAAATGATACTGAGGCTCTTACAAATATCGTCGTTTAACGGTAAAATGAATGCGCTGAACGAAGTTAACAAGGTGATCGCTGGCGTGAGTTATTATCCTCATCGGAATCCAAGTCTGGAGGAAGAGGAATGGCTCACCGCCGAACGTATGGCCGTGAGTACTTGTTTGATCCTGAACAAGCCTTTACCCAAAAAGAAAAACGACCTAATACAAAATCTGATTGCAGAAATGGATAAAAGAGAACGGCGTGTTGGAGATTGTGTTGAGAGACTCGTTGCATCAGCCCCAGTACGTCGAGAAGTTGGAGAAAATATTGCGCTTCATAATAAAGGAGAGAACATTGACCCTGGATGATTTGGACGCGGTTTGGGCGGCGCAGGCTGGTAAACACGAGGCCATAGTGAAGAACGTGCACGATCTACTGGCCAAGCTAGCCTGGGATTTCAGTCCCGAACAACTCGATCATTTGTTCGAATGTTTTCAGGTAGGCGTTTCCACGTTTCGCGGTAGACTGCCCACAGCCTTGTGCTCTTTTTCTCTCCATCTTCACTCGCGATCTTTTTCGGGATGCCATGCCGCGTATCTTCATGTTGGCTTTCCCTCGTTTTTTTTTTTTTCAATTTCGTTTCAATTTTTATAACACTGACGGTTGCAGACGAGTTGGAAGACTGCCAATAAAAAGCAACGCGAGAAACTGTTGGAACTCATACGGAGGCTCGCGGAGGATGACAAAGACGGTGTGATGGCGCACAAGGTTAGTTCCTCGAACGTGTGTGCGTCTCGACGGCCTTGAAAAAAATGGCCGATTTTTTGGAGATTTATTTTGTTGTTTTTACACATATAACTCGTTGAGTTATTTGCGTTCGATCGAGCCTTTCGCAATAGCGGTGTGTAATAAACTGACGAGAAATTTCGTTACGATGTTATGGCAGGTGTTGACGCTGTTCTGGAACTTGGCCCATTCGGACGAGGTGCCGACGGAAATAATGGATCAAGCGTTGAACGCTCACGTGAAGATCCTCGATTATTCGTGCTCACAGGAGCGAGACGCCCAAAAGACGGTATGGCTCGACAAGTGCGTCGAGGAATTGAAGACGAGCGACAAGTGGGCGCTGCCGGCGTTGAAGCAGATACGCGAAATCTGTTGCCTCTACGAGCCCAATCCGAATATTGGTAATAATCAACGTAGTCATCATGTATATTATAGGTGGGTGGAAGCGACCTCCGTTCCCCATTGGGAACGATCACCGAACAAAAAAATACGTTCATCGAGCGTAAAATAATTTGTTTTTTCTTTATTTGGCAAAATTGCCTTCAGGCAAGAAGTCATCGAACGTCTTCAGAGTCATCATTCGGTAGTGATTCTTGTGACGAACAGCTTAACGAATTACATGGACTCTGTGCGCAATCTCGCGAAACAATATGTCGAACTCGATGACACGACTCTTATGCCGGACGGCCGGTACAATCATATTATGCAAGTACAGGAGAGGCTCAATTTCTTAAGGTTCCTATTGAAGGTGAGTCCGAGCGAATTTCGAGACGAAAAAAAAACATCGTTGGAGCGCAATGAACATTTTTTTCCCCCGACAAAACGTAGGAAAATTGTTCGATCGTTTTTTAAGATCCTTGTTAGAGAACGCTGATGTGAATACGTCATGAAAAAGTTCGTTGCGCTCCAACGACGCGAGCTTTGACGTCATTGTAGCAGTCTACTTGGTTCAATTCTTCAATAATCAATTGTCATTTGATGAACAAGGACGGGCAATTGTGGCTCTGCGAGGGTCAAGCGAAACAGATATGGCAATGTCTCGCCGAGCAGGCGGTCTTCGTTTCCGACCGCGAGGCTTGCTTCAAGTGGTTCTCGAAGTTGATGGGCGAAGAGCCCGACCTGGATCCGGCGATAAACAAAGACTTCTTCGAGAACAACATACTCCAATTCGATCCTACGCTCTTGACCGAGAGTGGTATTAAGTGTTACGAGAGATTCTTCAAAGCTGTCAACTCGAAGGAGGGCAAGCTCAAGCTCAAACGGCGAACGTTTCTGATGGACGACGTTGACTTGATCGGCACGGACTATCTTTGGAGGGTGAGCAATGAGAGGACGATGAAAGGACTTTGCGCCAATTTTGGGAAGGAAAAATGATTCGTTTCTCCATTGGTCCAGGTGGTGACGAACAGTCCCGTGGAAATAGCGAGCCGCGGTATAGAGCTTCTGAAGGAGGTCAATACGAATTTGGGGCCGCGTTTGCAATCGTCGGTGCTCGATTTTCACGAGACTTTCATAGCCGAGTGCATGGATCGTTTGAAGGCTCATTACGATACCGTGTCGGTATTGAACACCGAGTACAATCGTGAGAAAGGTGACGAGGAGGATCTCCAGATGGCGAACACGATACGTTCCGAGGCTCTCAAAATGTGTCGGGTCATGAAAGTACTGCAGGAATACATCAACGAGTGCGATACCGCGTTTCCCGGCGAACGCAGAGTTTTGCCCCTTCACAGGTGAATGAATCTCGCGGGAAAAGCTTCTTCCTCCTGCGCAAGGATTTTTCAACGAGCCTTTTTTGTCACCTTGGATTACAGAGCCGCGCGTGGCAAGCACTTGTCTCTGGTCATACGTTTCGTGTGTCCCGGTCGTAACGTCGAGGACATTGACATCTTTACGCATAGCAACGATACCCTGGCGTCCCTCAGGCGTCAGATACTGCGACGCATCAAAGCGAGCGGTACGAACGTCAAGCTCGATTTGTTCATCAACTGTGAATCCCTCGAGCAGCCGGACGACAGGAAACTCTTGTCCCAAATACCCCTGGGGGACAAAACGGTGAGTGGACGCGACGGATTCTTTCGAATGAACGACACGATCTCGAAATCCTCAACACTTGACGTGTATTCCCGTGTACAGTTGCTGTCGGCCAAGTTTAGTCAAGTAAACAGTAACATGCCAAGTTCGCCGGACAGCAGTTCCGACAGTTCGACCAGTTCGCCTCACCATACGTACGACCGACCGAATTTGGCAGCTGAGAATCGTTTGCCCGGTGTGGTAAGTGAAAACGCGCTCACCGTATCTGGATTAGTCGATAGATCTCATTGTCAACTCACTTTGATGTTCGTCAGGTAATATCCCAGCGATCGCAGTACGCCCAGTTTTTCTTTCAACTGGCGGATCTCGGATGCGCACTGAAGCTCGACCAGTTGCGCGACGGGGCGCGCAATCTGTTGCAACTTGTGCCACCGGATGTACTGACGGTGACGCGATTGGAGCGGGTCTTCGACGTGCACAAGGGCGAGGATACTGCGCCGATTCCACCGTCCGACGATCTCAACGCGACCATCGACAGCCTCTTCTTTGCGGCGAGCCCTAGCCAAGTTTGGTACAACTTGGAGGTTCGTTGAAACGATTCGATTTGTTCGCTTTTACGTCGAGTACATTTTTCGTTGTATTCGTTGATGGAAGAGTGTGCGTTGAAATTATTCAGGTATTGTACACGCTCCTGATGCCGGCACTGGACCCAATGTCGGAGCGGGCGTTCGAGTTTCAGTACAACTTTATAAAGAGCGGCAAGGCCCCGGTCGTTTTCGACATGCTCACCAAGGGCAAATTTCGAATGAAGAACGTGGACGAGACGACCAAGAGGTCGGCGTATCTGACGATACTGAAGCTGTGCAAATTGTTGCTGACCGTGGTGGGGAACGTGATGGCCTGCGTGATGGACGAGCCGAAGCAACAGCAGCAGCAGCAGCAGCAGCAGCCATCGCCGCCGCCGCCGCCGCTGCCACCAGTTTTCAATCCGGAGAATCACGAGGCTCACGGGAACAATCGGGGCCACGTCGCGGTACTGCAGCAAGCGTTGCACAGTGTGCCAAATCAGAACACTGAGTACATGTTGCGAAGCGTGGCGGACAAGCTGGCTCAGCATTTTTCCAGCAAGATATTGGCCGGTGGAACGGAAGCGGACGGGTGTCAGGCTTTCTCCTGGGGTTTCCCGGACGCGACGACCATACTGTCGATAATAAAGGTGGCTTGGGCGGCTTCGACCGGCAATTTGGCTAACGTCGACGGTTCCGTGAACGTTATACACCTCATGCACGAGGCTAATCAGGCGAATCCGCGCAATTTGGATCCCAACGATATTCTCGTATGCAAAGAGGCCCTCGAGGTTCTCACGATAGCCTTCGTGCTTAATCCGAACGCTCTCGTCGGGCTGACACGCGAAAAAATGTGGCGGGCCTTTCTCATCGATCTCGTTCTACTGAGCACCTCGAGGGCCGTAAGAATCGCCGCCGCGGACCAATTTTTACTCATCTCGACGTGGTGCAGCAGCGGCCATCAGGCTCTACAACAATCGATACTCTTGTTGATGAGCGTACTCGACACGACCGTCGTGGAAAATGCCAAACAATGCCAAGAGTACTTTCAGGTATGTCCTTGACTCGTGTAAATGATTATTGGAACGCGCGAGAATTGCTCGACTGTCAACTTGAACGGTTTTGTCCAGCTCTTGTGCCGGCTACTCAATTGCGCTCACATATCAGGCTGTCCTCTGCCCACTGCCGAATCATTGTTGGCCATCGAAATAACGTGGCTGAAGAACGTACGCGATAGCGTCAAAGAGACAGGCGAGAGCCAAGTCGAGGATGCTCTTCTCGAGGGCTATCTCAGTCTCACCAAAGAACTACTCGCCTTTGTACCGCCCTCGATCAAATACGGCATCGGTAGCGACGAGAAGAGAGGCTTGAACATGATCAAGGTGCGATTTGAATGCCTGTACCGATTCAATAGACAACTATCGAACGACGGAAGCCAAAAATAACTTAATCGGATATCCTCTTACTTTTTCTCCAGGAACTAGTCCAAGATTTTGTATTTCCGGCCTCGTGCATGATGCTGCAACTGCGATCGAGCGGCGAGCTCACGTGTGCTCAGGCATCGCCGGTCTGCACGACACCGCAATCGATAAGCGCCGCTTTCGATTTGCTCGTCGGTTTGTGCACCGGAAGCGTGCCCAACATGAAGCTTCTAGTCACGATGCTGAGCGAAATGTTTTACGCGGACAAGGACGAGCCCCTGGTCGATTGGGACTACATGCCGCCCGTTGGCCCGCGACCGCTCAAGGGCTTCGTCGGCCTCAAGAACGCCGGAGCAACCTGTTACATGAACTCGGTGTTGCAACAGCTTTACATGGTCGAGAGTATAAGGGTCGGCCTTTTGGCGGCCGAGGGCGCGGCCGTTGATCTCAACGAGGACTTCTCCGGCGAGGAGCGCGTCGACGGCGAACAAACGATAGAGACAAACGACAACGACACGAACGAGGAGAAGTGCGGCATCGACGAGTCAAGAAAGGAATACAATATCGGTATTTTGAAACAAGTACAAGCGATTTTCGGACACTTGGCTTACAGCAAGTTGCAGTACTACATACCGCGAGGTCTTTGGAAACATTTCAAGTGAGTCTCACATAGGAACATTCGGTAAACATTTTTTCGAGCCCCCTAACATTCTCGTCCCCAACAGACTTCAGGGCGAGCCCGTGAATCTACGGGAACAACAGGATGCCGTGGAATTTTTCATGAGTCTGATCGAGAGCCTGGACGAGGCGTTGAAGGCCCTCGGCCACGAGCAGATAATGGGAAAAATCCTCGGTGGTTCTTACAGCGACCAGAAAATTTGCAAGGGTTGTCCCCACAGGTAAATTCTCCCCGCTTCCCCGTTGTTTCGCCACGAGCTACTCGTCGAATGGAGCGTGTAAAGATTTAAAAATTCACCTTCCAGATACTCGAAGGAAGAGCCGTTCAGTGTGATAAGCGTCGACATAAGAAATCACAGTAACCTCCTAGACTCGTTGGAACAATACGTGAAGGGTGAAATTCTCGAAGGTGCTGACGCTTATCACTGCGACAAGTGTGACAAAAAGGTGAGAGACGAGAATGATCGATCGCGATGATGAATCGATGCGTGTAATCGATGAAAATACGTTCCCGATAGGTCGTCACGGTTAAGAGGCTGTGCGTGAAGAAACTTCCACCGATATTGGCGATACAGCTGAAACGTTTCGAGTACGATTACGATCGTGTCTGCGCCATCAAGTTCAACGACTACTTTGAATTTCCGCGCAACTTGGACATGGAGCCCTACACGGTGTCGGGCCTCGCCAAACTCGAGGGTGAAGTCATAGACTGCGATTACGAGGAGGTTTACAAGGGCACCTGTACGAAGTATCGATTGAGCGGGATCGTCGTGCACAGCGGACAGGCCAGCGGTGGACATTACTATTCCTTCATTTTGCACAGGTAATTGATCAACTTTGAGAAACCGGACCTTTCTGGGATTTCTCATTTTTCATGTTTCCCATTACTTTACGCTTGTAAACGCGTTTTACGATGCTAGGCAAAACGACGGTACCGTGAAGTGGTACAAGTTCGACGACGGCGACGTGACGGAGTGCAAGATGCAAGAGGAGGAGGAGATGAAGGCGCATTGTTTCGGTGGCGAGTATTTGGGCGAGGTTTTCGATCATATGCTCAAACGTATGAATTTTCGGCGGCAGAAGAGATGGTGGAACGCTTACATGTTGTTCTACACCCGACTCGACGTTGAAGCCGAGTCTCTTACCAAAAGCGTCACCGAATTGTCGCTCTGTAAGCTCATACTCGCATCCAATTTCTCGTTCTTTGAAACAAAAACGAAAAATAAGAAGAATTTTTTCTACACAGACACGAAATTGGGAGTAATGAAAATGCCCGCGGCAATCGAGAACAGCGTGAGGAAGCAAAACATCAAGTTCATGCACAATCGGAATCAATTCAACGCCGAGTACTTTCAATTCGTTCGAAAGCTCGTCTCGTGCAATCCGGTGCAGTCGGCGAATCGTCAGAATTTGAACGAAATATGCGTGAGTAAAGCGAGACACCATCAAGATTCGCAGGAAAAAAAAGAAAACTGTTTATTCATGTTCGTTTTGTCGATTTTTGTGCAGAGCCCCGAAGCCGAGGAACTGTCGATGCTCTCGGTACAGCTGGCCTCTAGGTTTCTCTTCTATACTGGATTCCACACAAAAAAAACCCTCCGAGGAACCGCAACGGACTGGTACGACATATTGTGCCATCACCTGAGATGCAGCAAAGCCATACGGTCTTGGTTCGCCCACAACGTACTCTTCAACCACCCACACAGGCACGTACAAGAAAACTCGTTTTACTTTTTTTTTAAGTTTTAGTATGTAAAAAAATTGACAAATCCATAACAACAATTACAGATTTTGTGAATATTTGCTGAGCTGCCCGAGCACGGAAATACGATCAGCATTTTTGAAGATCCTCGTATGCCTGGCTCACTTCTCGCTTCAGGACGGCCCCTGTGCTCCACCTAGTCTAAATGCACCGAGTAAGTTGTCACTTTTTTTCTCTCAATTCTCGACGCACTGGCAAACTTAGGAAATTACGAAGATTTTTTTTGCGACAATAATTGATACGACCAAAGAGGACAAACGAATATTAATTATTCTCGTTCGATGGGTGAAGCGATACTTTTAGATCCGAACGCGACGCTCAGCGATCATTTACTGCACGCCGTATTGTCACTGCTTCTTCGTGAAATAGCGGATCATGGACGGCATCTGCCCCACTATTGTACGCTTTTCCATACATACGCGTCACTTGGACTCACCGCGAAGGCGCAGCTTCTCAAGGTAAAACACGCACCGTTCGTGCACTAGTCAACCGGTCATTTTCGCTTCGTAGACGGCAAATCGCGAAAAATTATTTCTATGCCTCAAAATACTTGATAAGTTTTTTTGTGATGTAATACATGGCTGTTACGCATATGAAAAACGGGGGAAACCGGGAAAAGTCAGGGAATTTCTTTCCTCCTGGAATAATCGGAAAAAAAGTTCGCGAATTTCGGAAATTCTTTGGATTTTTTCCAGAATTCACTTTTCGCATGAGTTACGACAAATGAAACTGACGAGAAAAAAAATTAAAAGGTATAAAAATAAATTATTTTGTACATTGTTAATATTTATATTATTCTTCATTATATACAAAAAATATATCAGTGCCAATCATTGAAAATTTCAAAAACTAAATACTAATTTACTCTAAAGCTCTTTACATTTGCAGTCGATTTGTCGATACACAACCACACAATTATCATTGTACATAAGTGTTGATATTTATGTTTCATTTATTGTCACCGACATAAAAAATTCTGTTTACAATGAAGAAAAGGTTCTGTATTTGCTTTTAATGTATTTTTTTTACTTCACAGTGTTTAAATTATTTTTCGAATATCAGTTTTTTATTTTATTTTAATTTTTAACCTTTTCATATATTTGATCTTTAAAAAAATTGTGCTCTTTATTTCACTCCAATCTCCCTGGAATATTTACAAAGCCCGTGTGGAAAACCTGGAAAAGTCAGGAAATTTCTGAGTCAATAATGCGTAACAACCGTGTAATAGAAGATCCTTTTCACGCGAGCAGGACCAATGGAATATTTTTTTAAATCCGTAAAAACGTCGTAATTTTGCAATATTTAACAGTGTACGAATCCCTTTTACTTTTGACCTCGCGTCCACTGTCCCCATCTGTCGGGAAAGGACCAAAGTTGTACTTAATTTTTTCGCAGTTGAACGTGCCGGTAACGTTTATGCTGGTAGCGATCGACGAGGGCCCGGGTCCCACGATCAAGTACCAATACCCGGAATTGACGAAGCTCCATCAGGTAGTCAGTATGCTGATACGATGCTGCGACGTGTCGATGAAGGCTCAATCGAGCCACGGGACGTCGGGTGCCCTACCGCTGCCGAATCCTTACGGCGATCCGGCCTGTCAATCGGAATATTTGATGCCGATACAGCCTCAGGCGGCCGACATACTGTTCATCAGAACGAGTTACATCAAGAAATTGATCGAGGACGCGAACGTAACGGAGGACACGGTCAAGTTGCTGCAGTATTGTTGCTGGGAAAATCCGCATTTATCGAGAACCGTTCTTAGCGAGTTATTGTGGCAGATCGGCCTCGCTTACGCCCACGAGCTCCGACATCATACCGATCTCTTGCTGACGATGCTTCTCATGGAAGACTCGTGGCAGACACATCGAGTTCACAATGCACTCAAAGGTACGAACCTACCGACGAAACACGGGGCGAGTGTTAAATTGTTAATTTTTCGCCGTATTTGTCGCAGGAGTGCCCGACGATCGGGAGGGTCTCTTCGAAACGATCAACAGGAGCAAGAATCACTATCAGAAACGCGCCTATCAGTGCATCAAGTGCATTGTTCAGCTGTTTAGCAAATGCAGACTGGCTCATCAGTTGCTCTACCACAGTCCTGAACTCAAGAAAAAATGGCTTCACGCCATAGAGTGGCTGCAGGACGAGCTTGACAAGGTAACACGAGTTCGGCTTTTTCGTCAATCCAATTTTTCCTCGCGCTATATTCGTCACGAAGACAAATTTGCCTCGAGAGATCCGAGGAAGATCCAATTGCAATTGGAAGTTAAACGTTTTTTAAAATATTTATTTCGTCGTTGGTACACTCAGAGACCGTACACACCCGCCGCGCCGTACACTCATCCCTACAACAATTGGTCGCCACCGGCTCAATCGAACGAGTCGACGACCGGCTACTTCCTCGAGCGCAGCAACAGCGCGAAAAAGACGCTAGAACGTGCCATCGAACTTTGTCAGGACGAGGAGCAGGAGGTCGAGGACGCAAGCGAGGAATGCGTCGAGGATGCCGATGATGGCCAGGAGAAGTCGATACGCGCTGCCAATGTGAAACGGTATGTTGGCGAATGGGAATCTAAGGGAAACAAATGGTCGATGGTGTGCTCGGGCACATTCCGAACTCGCGTACCATTGGAATCCAAACGTTGAATCTCGATCGATCTGCTTTTTCGTATCATGCCGTCGACAATTGCGTTGGAACGAATGTTCGTTTTGCATTTTTTAAGGTACATTGTCTTTGCAGCTTCAGGTGGTAGGTCGTCAAAAAAAAAGGAATGTCAATTTTTCGTTATTAAATCCTGGCAGTAAATACTTCAGGTCTAAAGTTCCGAACGAGCTGGTACTACTTGTTCGGTCACGAGTCTTGCCATTTGACGCGAACGATTTGTTTCGCTCTCCAGATACACACGTCAGCCGGACGTCACAGTCAGCCAAAAAATGCAGGATGAACCGCAACCGGAAGCGGAACAGGAGCAAAGCCGCCTTCCGCCTGAGGCCCAACCTATGCAACAGAATCAACAGCAGCAATCCGCGGGTCCATCACCAGTTCATACGTCAATTCACGTGACGCAACCGCAGCAGCAGCAACAGCAGCAGCAGGTACACAGTCCACAAAGTAGCGAATCACCGGAACAAGGTATAAGCCAGGATCCATAATGAACGCTCCAAAGCAGCTACGCTTGGTCGTACAGCCGTTGCTGCCCCAGTGTAAAAAAGAATAACCACAGCAACGTCTTCGTACGTACGGATTGAGGAACGAATCGATAGGATAGACGTTGGTAATTCTGTTCCTCGCGCGCGCGTCACTCAAAACGCATTAACCTCTTTTTTTCTTCGTTTGTCTTCTACGTATTGGCCACGAACAAACGAGAAAATAACCAAACGACGCGATATGGTTCACCGGCTTGAAAGGAGAAATGAAAGATGACCAAAAAATGAAAACAATGGAAACGGCTATGCAACGAAGAACCGCGGTGCGTTAAGTTCGAAAAACAAATGACGAAACTCAAATTCGGACCGAAAGAGCGAGAGGGAGAGAGAGATAGAGAGTCGGGATCGGGAGCCGGAATATAGAACGAGAGGAAAACACACTTGAGATCGTGGGAAGCCGTGGGAACGTTAAAAGGTTGTATAAATGTATAGTGAGTAGTGTTTATTGGGGATCCGAGTACCGAGAAAGGAGAATAACCGCGAGCGCAATTTTTCCGTAAACAAAATAAAAGAAAAGAAAAACATGTAAATTTGAACATATTGTTATTAAAGGAATAAACAGATGAAATAGAGAAACTCTCGGTAGATGCAAGGACAAATAGAAACGGAAGGGAAAAAATACAAAAACTCGAAGGAAATGCCAGGATACGTGAGATACATACTTGGCACCGAAATTATAGGGAAATACTAGAAACACACACACACACGAACACACACGCGCGAATATCGTCGTGTCATCGACAGAGGAAAGAATGAGACAGCGAGCGAGAGAAAAAAGAGGGAGGGAGAGAAGAAGAAATGTATAGCGAAGCATCGACATTAATTCACTCGCTACACTGTAATTGTCGTTAGCCGACGTTATAAAGAGAATAAAGATTTTGTACTTAATCTCAAGAATCTATGACAATTATGAAAGTGAGCAAAATATTTTGCATTATCTTTTCTTTCTTTTTTACTGCTATCTGTTAATTTAGACCGAACGTATATTCTGGCCCCTCCGCCCTCCGACCCAACGCGAGTTATGTAGTAACGAGAAAGAGAAAGAGAGAGATTTTCAAATCGTGAGAAAGAGAGAGAGTCGTTGCCGATCGATATTTCCACGTATGGAAGTATCGATGGAAGTTTAAGTGGGGAAAAAACGAGTTTCTTGTTCCTCGATTAGGTGAGAGATGTGCATGTAGGACGACTATTCTTGGACGAAGAAAAAAACGATAGATTTTCCGATTCGTCGCGTCAAAGATAAAAAAAAAGATCGTGTATACAAGGGATGTTTTTCCAATTTTTTTTTATACAGAAGAATAACTTTTAGGGGACAGGAACGGTGAACCCTGGGAATGGGAATAGCAATGAGAGGAAACCGGGTCTTTACTGTCTTTTGACATCGCATTCTCACGGGCACTTATGATGAAGAGCGCTAAAATTTGCTTGGTCGACGGGGAATACACGGGCTAGGGGAAATAAATTGTAAACAGTAGTTCAGAGATATCTTGCCTTTATTGAAATTTCGCGAGACGCGGGACGGAAGATGCTGACGATGATGAGCCATAGTCATGCAGAGAGAGAGAGGGGGGGGAGGGAGAAAGAGAGTATATGGAAAGAAGTTAGAGGAAGCGACGAAAAAACGTACCGTGGTAACGAAAACCGAAAAAAGCACCAGTTGTATCGCCGAAAGAGGATACGATCGTTATTGGAGCTGTGGTCTATTCGGGACAAAAAAGGACGCTAGCAAAACGCGTCGCCCTACGGTGTGGGAGCCGAGGGCGAGAAAACGCAAAGATAGAACGATGAGGAGCAAGCATTGCTCGGTAGGGAGCGACGTTTTTGTCCCTTTGTGCAAAGTACATAATTTTCTTTTCGTTTTTTTTCGTACTAGAGACTCGTTAGGAGTGACGCTTAAATGAGCGATAAAACGTGGCTAGCAATTGAACCGATCACAGCTCCAAACTTGACGGTAATGCGCGTTATATAGGTACTATATAAATGATCATGAGTGATGATAAGTTACTCGTGTAGATGAGTGGTAGTGAGAGAAAGAGAGTGAGAGAGAGGGGAAGGGGGCAACGCCGCAGAGAATGTAATGAGCGCTAGAAATGGAGAAAGAGAGTGAGAACGTGTGTATTTACTTTCCGAACAAAAATGAACGGATGAACGCGGCAGAGCCAAAAAAGATGCGAAAGAAAGAAAAAAAAACCAAAATTGTTCCCCAAGACACCACAAATCACTGACTGCGTATCAATCGTAATTTCTATACCACAAACGAATTGAGAAAATGCAAGGACCGTAAACAAGCCAACAACCAAAACAACAAGAGAAAAAAAAAACAGAAAGAAAAAAACGATACAACAGAGGTGCAGCATGCAATTTGAATGAACAAAGTTTCTCAATCAACGGAGAGGATCCATTGGGGAAAATCGAAGAAAAAATAAAAAATAAAGCAAGGACTAACAAAACGGATGGTACCTAATCTTGTTCAGACATAATGTACATACATAACTGCTTTTTATATGTGATAAAAACGAAAATGAAAGAAACAACAAAAAAATGATTATATTCCTATTATACATTGAGGAGCAGAAACACTGTTGTAAATCCTGGTTTTTGTACACAGACTCGTACGCTAAGTTTTTTTTGTTCTATCGAGAGAAAGAGAAAGAGAGCGAGAGAGAGAGAGGATAGTTCATAATTATTTAATAATTTAATTGTACCGCTGGTTTGAATATAACCGTCTTTTTTTACGCCGTGAAAAAGAGGGAGAGAGATGAACGCAACGTGTGTGCTTCGTTTATATGTTATCGTCGAATAATCATCGTTTTTCCGATGAGTTTATATAGCTTCGAAGGCAAAACTAAAGAAAAAGAACAAAATGCCATTGTGGTGGACGACACGCGGGAAATACAAGACGTGTGTGTGTGCGTGTGCATATATAATACATATATGCATATTATATATATGCATGTATGCATGTATGTATGTATGTATACACACGAAAAAAGGAAAAAGAATGATGACACGGAACGCGTGCGTCTTCGTTGTAGGAGTACCACGTGTACGAGCAGAATTATAATACGAGAGTGAAAGATACGAGGGAGAAAGAGGGAGAAAAAAAAGTATACAGGACGACACGAGTAAAAAAGCAACGAGGGCACGATTGCACTCTATACAATCTAATATTATACCCGAAAAAGTATAACGAAAACAAATTCATACGCGAGACGAGATAAGTGAAAATAAAGAGAAAAAAAATACAAAAAAAAGAACCTTCGATATTTATAACTGTGTATCGCCGCCGGTTGGCGATACGAGGGGAGCACGTCGAATTTTGAGCGCGAACTTATCGAGAGGCGTCCCCGCGAATGACTAAGTATTTTGGCCAAGAGTTTGATAAGAGTTCCTGAGAGGAAGAAAGAAGGATTTATTGTTTTTTTTTAACTCTTCGGAAGGTTAGTAAAATTAATGAAGTGTAAGCGTGTGTGAGGATAAAAACGAAGAAAAAAACACAGTGAAACGTAAAACAATGATGGGAAACTGAATGTAACGAAAAGAACGATAACGAGAAAAACGAATTGTTACGCACTTGTGTGGGCGAATATCGAAACAAATTACTAACGAACCATAGCGAATGAAGGAGGTTAAAGTGAAATTATCGAGGGAGGGGGAGAGAGAGAGAGAGAGAGAGAGAGAGAGAGAGAGAGAGAGAGAGAGAGAGAAAGAGAGAGAGAGAGAGAGACGAAAAGAAACGATTATAAAACGCGTATAATCTCGAACTTCGTTGAAATAAAACAAAGAAGAAATAAAAGAAGTACGCGTATAGCACGATTTTCTGACACGTCACGGTCATACTCGAACACACTATACTCGTGTGGGAGAAAAACAAGAACGAAACAAACGAATGCAAAAAAAGCTGATGGCAATCGTGCATGTTGGGGTTGATCGGCATTCTAGTCAATGGACAGTGACACAATGCCTGCAAGGGCTAAACTCTTTTTCTTTTCTCGTTTTTTTTAAACTTTGTTAAAGGTACATTCCCAGGTTGGATTTGCGTTGTATCAACGATCAGTAATATCAGCGTGTTGCAGGCTAAAGAATGCACACTTTTACACAAAATAATCACACACACCCACGCAGACACAAAATCCCGAGAAAAACGATAATTAAGTCCACTTAATAATTTAAGTGGACAGTCATGAATTCGGAAAAAAATTAACAAACAAAGTTCCACTGAGACTTATTGTTATTATTATTATTATTATTATTATTATTATTATTATTGATTTATCGATATATTTCTAATGACGGAAAAAACAATTGCAACACGGTATGAGATGCCGTGAAAGAAAAAAAGGAAAAGTTCGATGAGAATCACACTGAGTACACACACACAGATACATCAATATACGTTTGAATCGCGAATATCGTTTCCGAGATTTTCAATCGCGTTTCGCGTTTCCGACCTAGGAATATGAGAAAAGTGGATTTTTAAAGATTCAACTAGCACCGGGGCCGAACGTATCGTGGGCGGGGGGTGTGTGCTTATTGACGACGGCAACAAAGGCAAAAAAACAATGTTTTTTGAGGATATAATACAGAATTGCTAAATAAATACGATTCTTACCAAAGCCAAAATAATTAACGTGGATATATATCCGCCAATTTTGTTATTTAACAGACACGCTTCGAGAATTAAGAATAATACGAGAAAAAAATGCTGTATGCTCCGCTTCAGACTTATTTAGAATATAATAATTCTTTCTGTTTTTTTTTCTTTCTTTTTCTCCTCTTTTCGTTTTCCATACTAAACATCGTTCGCGCGTAGTTTTTAGAATATCGACGAGACACGAAGGCAGGCCTTAATTTAAGAGAACTTGTTATTATCGAAATTATAATGAGAAAAGTGCGAATGAATGGAAATAATAAAAGATAAATAAAATAAAAAGCAAGAAATCACGTGAGCGGATTCTCTCCTGAATATTTCACGACGCGGCGGGATAGACGAGTAATGCGGGAAATACAAGAGGCAAACATCGCGATGCATTCGATATCGCGGGATAAATCGGCGCGAGTATTTAGCGATCGACGCTCGTACGACATTTTCCTCCCAATGATAATCAGTTGAATTAAAAAAAAATAAAAACATACCACACTCACCGTTTGAAAAAAAATTAAACGAAAAATGAGACGTAGCGAAATGGGAGTGATTGTATACTATAAGAAATCAAACACACATACACATACGCGCCCGTGCGCGTACTGTACATATACTCTGTGAATGACGCGGGAAGCCACGAAATTCGGAAGAACTAAAAATAAAATAAAAATAAAAACACTAATAGATATTAATACACGTGATTGTATCTTGATAAATGTGACAGCTATACTAAATATATACATCTATATTTCATTTTTTCTCATTTTTTATTGCAAAATGTAAGCTTATTTTTTGAAAATGATTTTTCGTATTTGCGAAGGGGAGACTGAAAAAAATTGCCGCATTGAACAGCCATTTTTCAAATCTCTTCGATGAGACTCAAGGTCGTCTACTATATACTCGCATATTTTTCGCGAGCCGGAACCTCGTGACATCTTATCGCTATTTGCCTTGTAAATTAAAGAGGGAAAAAAACATAAATCAGTAAACGAATTGCGAGAATTCTCGATTATGAGTTTCTCGTTGCCTGTATGCACACACACACATACACACACTATTTGTATCGCTATACCTTAATCTCAGCGCGTCGAGATATTCGCGACAAAGAAGAAAAGAGAGAAGTAGAAGACGCGGGCGATTGTTTCTACGAGCGATCGTTCACGAAGCACGCGATGTTGCAGTCATATAGATTATATTATTATGATAATGGAAAAAACCTTTTCTACCTAAAGCCCTATATTCTGTGTGAGCGATGCTGGTTTTTTTCTTCTTTTAGCGACGAGTAACAGGCGACGAATAATAAATAAGCATAAAATAGAAAGAAACGAGAGAGAGAGAGAGAGAGAGAGAGAAATAGATAATTATGTGTGCGCGTGCCATGATATAACGAGTGCTGGATTGAGAACAAGGAAACAAAAAAATCTAGTTGGTATAAACATTCTTACCGTGCATTTCACATTTCTACGAGAAGAGAAAGATAGCGGGAGGGAGAGGAGTAACAAAAAAAACATTGCACTTATTGACGGATGCTCTGTAAATAGTTACTATACTGTCGTACGGTCAACCCCCCCCCCCTCCCTCGGTGAAGCTTGTTCATTAAATTGGCCCAGAAGGGAATTTATTTCTTGCATTTTTAAACTCACATGATCGCCATTTGCCTTCGATTTAGATGATCGCAGAGGGCCGAAAAAACTTTAAATTTGAACTAAAATAGGTAAGGCCTCGTCTAGCCTGCCGTGCTAGTTTCGAATATCGAGTGACCAATTGTAACGAAAAAAAAAGAGTAAAATTGTGGAAGCGAGAAACGCGGGACGGACGATCAATTCGTTTTTTAAGCGAAAACAAAAAGGCAAAACAATTATAAATACAATCGCGTCGTTTTTGTAAAATTATCTTTGGTAATAGCGCGCATTTATATATCGCATTTTATTTGCCCGAAAAAGCCTCACAACCGGCAATATCTGCTCGCATTTTCATATCGAAATTTGAAGACAAATCTTGAAAAAAAAAACGACCGAAAATCATAGGAATGTGAGAAAGAATAAGCCTTATTCATTTGGAGGGAGGATGAGGGAGAGAGCAGCGTTTTGTGTATTATTTCTAACGGAATGTAATAAAATGTTAAATCGTCTCGTTTGGAGTCTGATTTCGTCGAGAGCCACCCCGAGATAAGCCAAGGAACGTTGTAGTATTCTCAACGGTATATCGGAAATAATCGTGAACGAAGCTGGAATGGCTTTTCAGCGTTATCTCCCTGCGTGAAATGACTGTGGGCCTGTTCCATATCCACATGAATGAAGTGCACAGTCGAGTAATTTATCAACTACTTCGAGACGCGTTATCTATTACGGCATTTACTTCGGAAAGTTTAGTCTTCGGTTAAAGTTCGTCGAAGAGCCAGTAGCGCATATTTGACTGCCATTTTGAACCTCCGAATTTAATTTGTATCATAAGACGCCATGGGTCGAATGATCACCGTGGAGGATTACGAGAAGCGGGCGATGAAAATTCTTCCTCCAGCGGTCAGGGATTATTACAAGAGCGGAGCGGGGGACGAGTGCTCGCTCAGATGGAACAGGACGGCTTTCGATAAGTTAATAAATAGAATTTCTTCAATTTAACAAATTACCCAATTTATTAAAGTAATAAATTAATTTAATAAATAGTTAAAATTATTGAATTAAATTCATAATTGATAAATCAACTCATTAAATGAAGAAAAAAACAATTGGAATCTACCCGTCAGATATCGTATTCGCCCGAAAGTACTGAGGAACGTGTCCAACAGAGATACGAGTACCAGAGTACTGGGTGAAAAGGTTTCGATGCCTCTCGGAGTCTCACCTACAGCGATGCAACGAATGGCACATCCAGACGGAGAGTGCGCGAATGCAAGAGGTAATGATACAAGTACAATACGAAACGACAACATTGCGTCGGGGCCTTTAGGTTTGCATCGTTGAAAAACTTTTTTTTTCCATAGAGAACATTTATGGACACATTTAGAGTATGGAAATCACTTAATCATTTTTTCAGGACATTTGTGTGTCGAAGTCTAATTAGAATAATTATAATCCGATTAGAAGAATTATAGTTAAAAATTATAACGATGATAAATATTCATATAATTATAAGTGTTTATTCATAATTATATTGCTATTATTGTTTGCAATATTTATTATCGTTATAAATAATTTTCTATTACTTTTATATCTTTATTTTATTTATAATTTTTTTTCTTCATTTTGTTCTTTTTATAGCTATTATCGTTATCATTTTCAACTGTAATTCGTCTAATCAGAAGAATTACAGTCCAAAATGATAGCGTCGATATCATAAACTTTAACAATTATATCGCCAAACTTTGAAAAAAAATATTATAAACAAATATTAGAAGAATTATAGGAAACATTTTGGACATCAATAAAAATACAGAAAAATGAAGTTTGCGAAAGTTCACTCCCTTGAACATTACCAATTTCAAAGACAATATTGTATAAAATTTTTATTACGTTTGTTCGTAATTATATAAAAATACATATCAAATGCATAACGAGAATTAATCGGACTAATGGCAAGATGGCGCGAAAACGCGATTTGGCAATTATATAATTTCCACGTCGATCCGCTGCCGCTCCGCACACGTTGAACGGAATATTAGATATTCCTTCGAAAGTAGAATGGATATTTAAGCACGTGTGAACAGAGTTCACCGATCAACTGCGTGACCATCCACGCGCTATAAAAACTTTTATTTGCAAAAAAATCATTGCAACGTATTGATAAATTAATATTAATAAATTGAGCAATTAAAATGAATTCCACGTAATATTGCCGGAATTAAATCTCAAAACGAGAAACGACAAAACAATACTATTGTGCATAGGTATGCACTATTCAGTTTTTAAGGCACTGTAGACTTCGTCAGAAATAAAGTATACAGAGTGAAAATTAGAAGGTAGCCATGTGTTTTTTAAGGGTCGGGCGTGGAAATGTTGCGATTGCAAAAAATATGATATTTAATGGGTTTTCAATTTCTCAAAGATATAGCGTATTTTTGTGATGAATAGCATTCGCCGAAGAGAATTGACCACTGTGAAAAAAAATCAAAATTCCATTCTGAATACAGCCGAATGACGATATTCAAATTCTATTTATCCCCTTCAAAATGAATCTTTGATCATTTTCCTCTCGATGACGGGACACACAAGGATAGTTTTTTCCCAATTCTTTCGTATTCGGAATTGACCTCTATTTATGCTGCTGTACTCAGAATGAAATTCCGATTTTTTTCCAGGGTGCTCAATTTTTTTTGGAAAATACCAGTTGACACAAGAATACGTTTTATTATTTTTTTCTTTATAGAGAACTTGAATAACCATTGAAAATCTTCGCGAAAGACCCTTGAAAAACACATGGCAACTTTATAATTGTCACCCTGTATATTTTTCGAATGTTGTCGTTAACCGTATGCCGGAGTTCGGGAAGAGCATTTTTTCATAACAATTAAGAATTTCAAGTACAGATACTTGTTTCACTAATTTACAACTATTTTCCCATAATTAAATATTGCAATAATATTCTTGCAATTATAATTGAGATTTTCAGACCCGAACGTTTCCACAGCCCTGGCTTACTCGACACACAATTATTTACACTTGTCAGAAATCGGCGTACCGGATAGACGAGGCGGTTGATTTTTATCCGTAGTCGCCTGAAAAACCGTCACACCGAAGTTGCATCATTGTCACACGACTGAATGTTTTGTTAGATCGGCCGAATATTTTCCCGCAGATTCAGACTAAGAAAAATCAATCGAACGATTCGCATAGTAATCAACTTGAGGAAACGCTACGAAAACTAGTTTCCATTGCATTGCGACGGAGCAAGCTTCAAGATCGTCCAAAGAAGCGAAAGGATCAACATGAATTTATCTAGATCCGTGTAGGAATGTATCATTGGTTTTTGGAGCCGACATTGTCCCAATTGTTCATGGCTTTCATGTTGACCGTCTCGATTCTCCACTTTTGCGTGGACGAAGTTGGATCGCAGGTGGCGACAAAGGCTTTCTTGGCGGAGGGTTCGAGGTCGAGGCATCGCCGCGAATTGACGTGTTTGATCCACTGGGTCTCCATGTCGTAGCGCCACAATTGATTGCCGTGTTGGCCGTGGCAGGGATAGAGGGCGACCGGTGCTTTGGCATCGCCTCGCGAGACGTCCAGGCAATCAGTGCGGCTCTTCGGCCTGATGTCCTTGTGCCAGGTGAAGCGAAACTCCTGTTCCCCGGTAATCTTGGAGTTGTCTTTTGCGCAAGTCTCGACCTCGACATTCTCGTCCTTTTTCTTGCCTTTGCTATCGAGGCAAAGATCCGGGGCACCGATATTTCGTATCTCACCGTGAGCGAAATCGTCCGGCTCGACGGGCGGATAAACCTCCACGAGATCGAAGGCAATGTTCTCGATGAACCACTTGAAGGGTTTGCAGTGTAGTTTCGATCGTATGGCCTTTTGTTCGGTGAGATCGCCAGGATCGAGGGCTCGTAGATGGGGACGTCGACGGTAAACAAACTCCGCGTATTCGTCCATCCAAACCTCGGCGACTCTCTTGTAATTTTTTCCCAAAAAGTCGCCCCTCCTCGGATTCGGAAAGGGCGGAAACTTCCGGTAGACGTGGCCCACCCTAGAGCAGGGTGCGTCGTACATGCGACCGCCGCATTGCCAGATCTTGAAGGACAATTCGTACTGCTCGCCCCCCCATATGTCCAAGCCCGTGTCGTATCCGCCCAGCTCCCAGAAATACTTGGCGCTTATGGCGAACAAGCCACCGGCCATTACGGGGCTTTTGAACGGTTCGGTCGGACGCTTGAGATCCTCCGGTAACAACGGCAGCCTCTTGTAGTAGAGCTCCCAGTCGAAGGCACCGCGAGCCCCCTCGTCCTGCGCCCTGTACTCGAACGTCTCGAAAGCTATTACGTCGATGAACGGGCACACGCAGGTCCTGTAATCCTCAGCAATCGGCTCGAGCAGCGGTGGCAACCAATTCACATTCGCCTCTGTGTGAGAGTCCAAAAAAACGAGAACTTTCGCACTGGCCCTCTTGGCACCTGCCAGTCTGCCTCTTATCAGTCCCGATCTTTTGGCCAAACGTATTATTTTGACTTTCGGAAGGTGTTTCGACACGTACTCGTCCAATTGATCCTTCAGCTCAACCTTGCTACTCGCATCGTCCACCAGTATAATTTCCTCCAACAACGATTCGGGTGATCTATTCACCACGCTCCAACAGGTGCGCAGAAGCGTCGCAAAGTGCTCGTTGTGAAAGGATACCACAACGGAAACGGCATCCAGTCGCGACGAGTATCTCTTCTCCGCGCAACCCTTGTGTCTTATGTCCGGAATGGAACGGTTCAACGAAATTTCCTCGCTCAGCGCTGCATTGAAACCATTGACGCTGTATAGCTGCTGCTTTTTGACATCCTGCAGGGACGACAGGAAGGCCGGCTTGCCATGCTCCCCGATTCCTTGACGCTTTTTCTCTGCGGCTATCCTTTTGTAGTCGTGCCAGTCGATCTTGTCGCCAGGATCCTGATCAGAGGAGGAACAAACAGAGTTAATAAATCATAAGGGAAATTGTATAATAAATTTCGAGTGGGAGATATTTCATTGTTTTTCTTCTCGCGAGGGCTGAGATTTTGCCCCTAGGAAATTCTTCAGTGTAAAGAACTAGACAGACATACATTTCCTCTGGCATTGAAATAGATTTATCTTTATAATTGCTGTGACGTTGGAGCAAGAACATAGCGACCTTTCATTTCACATCCTCGTTGTTCTCCGCTTTCGTGGCGACTCGTTCCTTCGTCCATTTCGCAAACCGCGTTTGCTACTTGCAAACATTCGTCATTCAATGTCGATTTTTCCTGCCTTTCTATCTGCTTCGCACTCGTCATTATCAACGTTGAATTTTTTCCTTATTCGTTACGAAAATCCAAGGATTCTCCATTCTCGAGATCAACAAGAAACGAAAAAAAAAAGAAACCGAAAATATGTCAACCTAAACAAAGGATATGTGTACCTGAGCATTGGAATTTCTTGGTGCGAGTATCGGTGAACTATCGACGGTATCACGCTTATCGAAGGCGCTGTGTTGAAACGACAGGAAGTTGGGTCCATTGCGAGATTGTGCACCTCGCATACAACGAAAGATAACGACTGTAAGAAGAATCGTAAAGAGGGAGAGAAAGGTGAACTTTATTAGGCTAACGACATTTCGCTTCATCATCTCGTTTTGATCATTGCGCGGTTTTTATCACACGACGCACTCTATCCACACTTTTTGAATTTAAGAGAGAAGAAACTTCACGCCCATCTATGTACAGTAATCGGGCGAACGACGGCCTGAAAAAAGCCACGTTTTCCGGTATTTCTCGGCTCGCGCGATACGACTGCGTTATTCAGGTGTACTGGTCCGACTGGTTGAGCGGCATTCGTCAGCTCAGCTGAGAATTCCCCGATAACAATGTACACTTATAGGTATCTGATATATACCAATATACTTATATATGTATGTACAGTAAAAATCCGTTTTCAGTTTAAACGTGTTGTACCTAGTAAAATATAGTTGTCTCCGAACCCCTTCGCTGCAACATAGTTTTTCCTAGTGAAAACTCGAATTTATGTTTAGTAACCCAAATAAGCCGAAAGAAACCCAAACTTTGACCTCATTTTGGAAACAGTTTTAACTGATTCATTTCGGTAGAACTAGTTTTTTCTAGTTGAGACGACCTTGTTTGGGTTTGTCAATAATCGCGGGACGATTATTAACCCAAATAAACCGAATCACACCCAAACTTTGATCCACTTCGTTAATTGTTTCAACTGATTCAAATGAACTAGTTCTTAGTTAGAACTAGTTTGTTCGAGTTTGTTTGAGTAAGTAATCGTCACACGATTATACGAACTAACGTTCGCATTTATTTATCAGTAAATTCTAGTTTTACCAGAAAAAACTAGTAACGAAGATTGTAGACAGTTGTTTCGTAGAACTAGTTTTTGCTAGGTACAACGCGTTTAAACTGAAAACGGGTTTTAACTGTATTTATATATAAATATATACACACACGAACACGCGCGCTACACATGATTGGTGTTGAAATTGTGGGGGCAGTTGGGTCTCGAGACGTTGTGTGTTAAAGCGGTAGGAGATCCTTCTCGTCCCTTATTTCTTAGCGGCAATTGAGCTCGTGAAAAATATGTCATAACCTTTCCTTGGCATCGCATACCTTCGTGAATATCAATGAAAAAATGTTCTTACCGCTTTATTCTTAATGCCTAATTATAGCTCTAGCTGACAGAATGTATTTTACGTACACGAGGTGAGTGACGCTGAAAGAACGTTTGAGAAAATTCTCACTCGAAATCTCTCCGTAGATTTAGGTTATAGGCTGCGCCGATGAGGGTCCTAGGAAGAGGGCTAAAAAATATTTTTAGGGCGAAGTAGAACCACGTGGCGAATGTGAGAGAGATAGGTGATATCTTTGTCCGAAAATTTCAGCTATCTCTCTGGCCCTCGTCACGCGGTCCCTTTGCCTCGATATTCTCCAAATATCGTAAATAATTCAGTATCAATTCTGAATCTCGTTCTTCGTGATCTTTGAACAACAAGTGGATGCCGTGTTCAATTGATACGCGATATTTGATCTTTGCGTTTCAGCCGCCCAAGCTGTGGGCACTATTTTCATTCTGTCGACACTGTCGACGAGCAGTATCGAAGAAGTCGCGTCTGTGGCTCCCGAGGCGATAAAATGGTTTCAATTGTACATCTACTTCGATCGCGACGTGACCCTGGATTTGATAAGAAGAGCAGAGGCATCGGGCTTCAAAGCGCTGGTGGTAACAGTCGATACGCCGATGTTTGGTGCCCGGACAGCCGACATAAGGAATCATTTCGCTCTCCCTGGACACTTGAGGTCGGTGAGAGTGTTTCCAACGTTGCTCGAGTTGCCCTCTCGTCTCATCCTTTTTTCTCTTATCCTGTGCTGGTTCTGGCTTCTCCAGGGAAGACTTCTTCTCTCCCTGTCGCCTGTTGCGACTGTTAACGAGTCTTACAGGGTCGGATGAAAAAGACAAAGAAAGTGAAGCTACGAATGAATTTTCAGGCTTGCTAACTTTGAAGGTATACTGTCCAGCAAAATAAATAGTGCCGAAGATGGTTCGGGACTGCAGGAATATGTCAATGGGCTTTTCGATGATTCACTGTCCTGGAACGACATTGCATGGGTCAAGAGGTTTGTCCGAAGTATATATATATATATATATATATATATATGTTACAGTTAAACATCGTTTTCAGTTTAAGTGTGTTATACATAGTAAAAACTAGTTTCGATGAAATAAATAACTTAAAACTGTTTCTGTTTAAAAGTGTTTTTGAAGCGCCGTATCTATGTGAAAAATGGTCGTATCGAGATGAAAAAAAAGCATTTTGAAACTTCAAGTTTCTCGTTTCGAGATTGTTTGGCAAAAAAATTTTGTCATCTATGGTGATCGCACAATCATAAGAAATAGCGGGAGAATTTTTTTCTCCAAATTTTTTGGTTTTTTTTCAAAGGACCATGGGCTGGGGATTTTTTTTCAGTCAAATCAATGTATAGGTCAGTTAGTTTGTTTGTTCAGCTTCAATTTGGTTTTTTTGTCTCTCTGCGTCAATTTTTCGCTGAGACATCCAACTTTCAATGAAAAAAGATCCTCTTGTATTTGATTATTGATATCTCAGCAACCAATGTTCGCACAGGGAATTAAACGGCAGCTTAGAAAACTTGAATAAATTTCCTACAAGACTCGTTTGTTGAGTTTTTAGAATTTTTTTTTCGCCTTCAAAATTAATTTGAAAAAAGTATAAAAAATAACTTTTTATGGTTTTTAAGTAAATCTACCACTACTTCACAAATATTGATGGGAAGACTAATGTTGCCAGGTTTTTTTCAGCTTAATGTACCCCCAATAGCCCTGTAAATGTTCAAATTGATCCATCGAACCGCTTTTCCGGACCGATTGATCATACTTTCCCAAAACAAAGGAACAAGGGTATTGTTTCTAAACATCGTGTAATCATCATCAATGTGAAAAGACCCTTTTTTCTTCGATTTTTCTTTACAATTTTGCACTAGTTGCTTGTTAAACTTGAGGGAAAAAAATTCGAAAAAATTCAATTTTTTTTAAGTTTGTGAAAACATTTCAGAAAACAATACTGAAACATTTTTTACACTATTCGGCCTTTGCGCACCATAATTTCACTTATTTTCAATTTCATTACTTAAAAGTGGATACCCCCAAGTTGTAGTAATAAGTCTATCAGCCAAATTGTCTTATAGGAAATTTATTCAAGTTTTCAAAACTGCCCTCTAATTCCCCGTGCGATCATTTGTTGCTGAGATATCGATAATCAAAGACAAAAAGATCTTTTTTCATTCAAAGTCGGATATGTCAGCAAAAAATTGACGTAGAGAGACAATAAAAATTTACCTATACATTGACCTATAATTGACCTGAAAAAATTCCCGAGACCGTGGGACCTTGAAAAAAAAAACAAAAAAAAATGGAAAAAAATGTTCTCCCGCTGTTTCTCATGATTGCGCGATAACCGTAGATCACAAACATTTTTTGCTCGAATCTAGATCTCGAAACTAGAAACTTGAAGCTTCAAAATGTTTTTTTTTTCACCTCGATAAAACGATTTTTCATATAGATACAGCGCTTCAAAAACACTAAAAACATTGAACAAGTTTTCTGTTCCTTAATTTTTTCGAAGTAGTGTATATAGATATCTATGTAATCTTAAAATGAATTGAATCGGAGCTTTCTCCCAACAAAAGCAAAGAGAAGGTTTGCGAGTAATCAAAAGTTGTGGGGGCATAGCGTGACGAACTTACCGATCGTTCTGAAAGGAATTCTCACGGCCGAAGATGCACTTCTGTGCGTTGAGTACGGGGCCAGCGGCGTTCTAGTCTCGAATCATGGAGCACGGCAAATCGACGGAACTGCCGCGACGGTACTGGCTTTTTAATGTCGTATTGCATCGTTAAAATCCGATAGATTCGAATGAAATAAGCAAAACAGATGGCACACAACAAAATAGATCGGACGATACTTTTTTCGGCACAACGGGTGAGGAAAAATTGATTTTTAGATAGAAGTGCTACCGGAAATCGTGCAGGCTGTGGGTGACAAAGTCGAAGTGTACTTGGACGGAGGAGTGACACGGGGAACTGATGTCCTGAAGGCCTTGGCACTGGGAGCGAAAATGGTAAAAAAAAGTCAAATTTTTATTGAGCTTAAGTAGCGGCAAACATTGGAATCGAAGGGTGTCGATGGTGAAACTCCGTTAATTTCTTTTGGGTCGTGCAGGTGTTTATGGGCCGACCGATGCTTTGGGGCCTCGCCTGTCGCGGCGAAGAGGGAGCCAAGGCTGTGCTGCAAATTCTAAAAGACGACATCGATCAAACTTTCGCCTTGGCAGGTTGGGAAAGAAAATAGCTCCGCTTGTTTAACATTTTTTTAAAGTAACGTTTGAATTTTCATGACTTGCAGGATGCAGAACGGTCGCGGAAGTCACCCGTGACATGGTGATACATGAGTCGCTCTACAGCCGTCTCTGAACATATCGCCTTTCTCCTCAATGAGCCTCGGGAGATCTTTGAAATAACAATTCTTAAGCTCCCTTATAAGGCTGAACATGATAAACTTTCTTCTTTTGCACTGAAACAAAGTCGCCTAGGGGTTCTTCCACATATCTATAGTAGAGAATTATAGTTTTTTCCTTATGTATTCATTTTCTTTAATTGACCAAATATTGATAAACAATGTAGTTATTATATAAATATAGTGCCGCCGTTGCCTCATGGCCGATCGGTGCCGGTGTTTCTGGCAACTAGGCTCATCTAACATAGAAATGAAAAATGTACTTTCCGTATAACATTAACATTCTCGTACGATCAGATAGTTTTTTGATATTTCGAAAATTACGAAAATGACAAGTTGTAGAAAAAAAGTTCCATTTACGAAAAAAACACAACTTTAATAATTAATTTCACACAACGTTAATTTTCAATCATCATTGCACATTAACATTAAGCCCCTAGGCTATAAAATTATCTAAATTTTACCAATAAAAAATCGTAATTAAAATATTACAATGCAGACACCTTACTCTGTAGTCTGTTTTAAACATGGTCTACTGTGATGCACCGTAAATTGCCACCATTTGGCGGGAAAGAGTTTGACGTAGGCGGCTGTGCTGCACCAACGGCGTCTCCGGTTTTGCATGAGTATTGAAATCTGCTGCTTCTCGAATGCAACACAACGAAAAACCTGAGCGGAAAGATGTGTTAATGGCAGAAGAATTGGACCACAAGGAGTTTTCACAATATTGTTGGTATTTTATTGAATATACTTCGTCTATATGCGTACGCGTATATATATTTATATGTGCGTACGCGTGTGTACGTCGGCCAACGGTGTGAGCAGGCCCGTCATTTCATTTTCTTTCAACTGATGACGATCAATAACAATAATATACAGCGCTCCTACACAAACACGTGTGCTATTGTGATTTTTTTCAACGGGGTACCACCACTCGCGCGAAATCCTCCGTGTCGCTTAAGAATCTACGAATCCAGCGAGTCGAATGCGATTGCATGCAAGACCGTGTCACAAACCTGGGCAATGCTCGTATCGGAAAGTTTGTAAAATTCGTGATATCTGCGTATTATTGGCCGGTGGCGTGTGAATGCGCAGCCTGTCGCAACAATTTCGACGAGCTTCCTTCGTCACACCATACATATGTATGTCTGTATATATGTAACAGTCAAAAGCCGTTTTCAGTTTAAACGCGTTCTCCCTAGCGAAACTAGTTCTCACCGAATGTCTTTGTAACAAATAGATTTTCCCAGTGAAAACGAGCATTTACCGATGAATAAGTTTGAATGTTAGTTAAAACTCGTCTTAACTAGGAAGAACCCAAACAAACTTGTCTCAAGTAAAAAAAAATATAGTAATAACGAAATAGATCACTAAAAACTGTTTGGGTTTGTTTGGGCTTCTAAACATAAATTCTAGTTTTCATTAGAAAAAAAGAGTTATAACGAAGTTGTTTAGTCGGAACTAGTTTTTACTAGGGAAAACGGGTTCGTATGGGTTAGAAATTCGGGTTTACCGATAAATAAATTTGAACGTTAGTTAAAGTTCGTCCCAACTGGGAAAAATCCAGAGAAATTTTAATTAGTAAAAACTAGTTCTAACGAAACGCATCGGTTTGGGTTTCTGGGCATAAATTCTAGTTTGCACTAGGAAAAAATAGTTGGACGTGTTATTGTTAAGTCAAACGCACTTAACCTGAAAACCTGTTTTGAACTGTAACATATATATGTGTTCCTAGGGATGAATGTCTCCGTCGTGTGTATTGGGTTTTCGGTTCGTAGTGTCAATTTACATAGTGGCGATCCGTTTACGGTCGATGATTCGTATCATACCTATGTGGTATTTTATGTTTATGTAATTATCATACACTTCGGAATTTCTCTCTTTCTCTCTTCGTATATATACACACGTGTGCGCGTGTTTTCTTCAATTACTTCCCGCTGAGACAACTTCCGGGACACGCCCGGAAACCGCGTGGCGTTATGCTCGAACATCGCGAGTTTGATTATTTATCATCGTGTAGCGATGTGTCGCAAAATGAAACATAATTAAAGAAACGGTACATGTTCTTTCGATATTCTTTATCTTATATTCTATTTATAAATATAAATTATAGACGCGCGCGCCTGTGTCATGTGTGTTTCTGTCTGTATTCCATGTCGTTCGTTTCGCGAGCACATTATGAGCTCCGTAGATATTGACTGAGGTTTATGTGTCTATGCTTATATATATATATATATATATATATATATATATATATAGCTAAATGTTAGTGCGAGGTACTACATTTCGCTCCGATATTTAATATATATATATATATACACACATCAAAGAAAAACATTTGTCGAACAATATACTGTGTGTGTATATACATATATGTTCGCCGCTATGTCGCGTAACGTATATATAGCACGTTGACCAACGAGGTTTGCGATCCGAGGCAAAATTAAAAATCAGCAGATGGAAAAAATGCTCGACTAAAAACACCTGTACAGTATACATTCGAGCTTTTCATTTTCTTTGGAGTTTTCACGTACGAGATGCGTTTTCCCCTACAAATGCGTCTGGCCCTGCGGATTTTTGGATCACAATTTGTGACGTCGAATCATTCAATAGGGGGTTTCGATGACGAACATGATTCTGAACGTTCCTCCGAAATCTTGAAACACTCGACAAGTGTCTCGTGAAGGACGGATGTCTAATATCCGTGTATTTTCATTCTTTTGTCTTTTATCGATTCTTTAAAGGCTCGCCTTGGGCGAATTCGTCGCTACAGCTCGGAGTCTGACCGACTGGTGGTTTGAATTTATCACTGATAGATTTTTATCCGAGGCTTAAGCATTCGCTGCTAAGTTAGCGCCCCGTTATAGCGGCCCATTCAAGACAATAAAGTTCGAGGATACCACCAGCCGGAGAACTAGAGTGCACGTAAAATTGAACCCATCAGCCCCTCGGCCACAAGTCTATGGTTTTTTTAAGTCAGATCAACCTCCCTAGTAGTTTCGATATTTCTTGGACCGATAGAATGTGTCAAAGTTCCTGGACCAAGACGGTAGAAAAAAACGTGGGTCACGTTACCTGCGTATACAGTGGAAACTTTTGACATATATGCAAATAATATTTACATATTATTTGTACATATGTATACGTACAGGATACACATATATTTTTGTTTTATCAGCACGCACGTTATCGCGACCCAACATATACAAATTCATATGCAACAGTTATCTCGTATTTCGACGCGTAAAAATATATAACGAAATTGTGTACAAATAAACAGGTCATTCGTGTATTCCCATTTTTAAACTAAATATATATGTACACCCACGCATATGTATATATACAAATATATACATATGTGCATTCGTGCTGCATAACTTTTGTACTCGAGGAGTTAGGATAAAATTTCAAAAACGTTGACATTGCGAGAGCTCTTTCGAAACCGTACCACATTCAACATTCCGTTCGACAGTGACTACACATACGTTATGAGAAAAATATTTTTCGCTGCGTCGTCGTGATCACTATTGGCTTTTATTTTTCGTCCTTTCTATTCATTTTTATTATCTCTGTATTGACGCGACGATAATTTACAAGTATCGAACAATGTTGGCCAATGGTGTTGAAATTTGCATCGATCGAACGCAACGAGAATTTTTGTACACTTCTTTTTTAGTATGACACAGTGTTTTTTTCACGGCTTCAAGTTCAATCAATGGGGATCGTGAAAAACGTTTCGGAGTCTAAAAATTGGTGGACAAGAAATTCTGGAAGTTCGAAAGAATAGTTACTATTGAATTTCAACTATGCAAGGTTCAGCCACGTCATTGGCTGGCCAGGCTCTCGTCGTTTTTTCAAAGCTATTCGGGGTGCTGGCGATTTCGAAAATTCCTCGAGCCTTCTATATACGTCTATCGCTAAACTTTAATACATTATTTTACACACGATTAGCTCGCTAATACAGACGATTTCGAGCCCTTTGAATCTCGCATATAATATAACGCGTGTCTTGTGTGTGGGTGTGTGTGTTTATATATCGTGCGGCATAGCACCCTCTCCCCCATTTTTGTATACAGAGCGTTTTGTTTTTACAGAATTGTTAAGTTTTTATTTTTTTTCCCCCTTCGATTCAGTGTGAGACGTAGCATTTTCTTTATAGAAGTGTAAAATTTATTGGTCCAGAGCTATCTTTTTGTTGTTGTTGTTGTTCAGTTCATTGCCACCGAGGAGAGCCCTTGAATTTCGCATGTCTCTATTGTTATCTCGCCCCCAGGCGTTAATCAATAGCTCGATTGACGATCGATGGAAAATTTTACGACTCGTCGCTCTCTTCTACGACCCTGGATAGTTTTTTGCCTCGCACTTTGGAGTAAGTTTTTTGCATCCCTCGTGGCTCTTTATCGCATTGGTCGCAAATTCGTCGGACGAAGGCCACGAGGTCCCTTCGTCCAAGCAAGGACACATCTTCTAAAACTTTTTAAAAAGCTCCCAGCAACGACATGGGGAATGTTTGGAAAATTCTTGGTAGGAGACAAGGAGGGATGCTTGACAAAATTCAATGGCAGGCGTCATTATTATTCGTGTTCGCGATTACAGTCGGAAAAATGCTCCATGGCGAGACGATAATTCATTGGAACGTGGAGGATCATGAGAGACATTAACAGCTATACGGGACACAGCAAAAGGTGCTCCTTTTGCCGGCCCCCTTTTTTTCAACGTGTCTCTCCGCGCGTCTCTCTGTCTTCGAAACATTTGTTTTCTCTGCTCCTATCAATCCCTGCAGTCAGTCTGAATCTAATTGACATTATGGTCGAAAGTTCCACTTCTCTAACTCGCTCTCTCGTATATTCAACTTGTATTTTATGTATCGTTCTTTTTGTTGTTGGTATTGTTGTTGCTGTTGCTGCTGTTTCTTCGCTGTGTATGTCACGTAAATTCTATACTGGGGCAACTATGATCGATTACAATGTACCCGTGGGCATACGCGATCTAGTGGTATGCAATTTATCCGAACGCACCGGATTAGTCGGTCTCTCCGCCTCAGGAATGTGCCACTTGTACGGTCCCAGAAAATTTGACTCCCCAATTTCAGTGCTTCGGGTTTCGACAACAATCTTCAAAAATTGATGCAATTGATGCAACACAATGTTTGATGTAATGCAGGCATCAAATAACTTTGATGCCTGCATCTCATCAAACATTGTATTTGCCTGAAAAGCATTGATTTCGAATCACAATGCCGGATAGTTATTAACAAGTCCTTCAAGGTAATAGTTCATTTAAAAATGAACTGAATGAACATTTCAAGGTAATAGTTCATTTAAAAAAATGTTTCCTTCATGTGCAAAGATTTCGTTGATTTTTCCACTCTGCGTCTTGAATGGCCGGATTTTTTTCGGATTTTTGGACAAGAACCGGAATTCCGATGACGATCAAACTTTTTGGGAACGTATATGCGATATTCTGAAGCTGAGACGGCCTAAGGAAAAGGGCCAATCTGACGTTATCTGATCAAACGAGATGTTGAATTTTGCATCGTTGGCCATGCAATGGATTTTCGTATCGCCCACATTTTTCGGCGGATTTAGACTAGGAAAAAATTGAACGATTTTTAAAGGGTCCTTGAAGATCCAAGCAAGCAAAAGAAATTTATAATGATGAATGAAACGATGAAAAAAGCATTTCAACGATGCAAACGTCAGCACTATCGGAATGTCGTTTTTGGACAAAAATGTTGAACATTCAGTTCTGGGTGTTCAAGCTCGTGAGAATATTTTATGCTTTTGATTCTTTATTTTTCGTTCCGCGCTATTGATCCTCCTACAAGATGCTAAAGATAACGGTAAACAGTCTAGACGACACAATGCAAGAGTTAATCGACATCATAATCGGCCGAATCGACCGATGTGACAATATTCCCGAGCTCCTTCCACTCCATCCTTATACGCTCGAATCCTCGAATGAAATGTTCCGCAATATCCTGGAGATATTTTCGTATCACCCGCGCCGTACCTTCGACTACAAAAGACCTTTATTTTTATTCGACATCGATAACGAGCCTCGCACAACCATTTTGAAGTAACTTTTACACATTCTTTTTCGAGTTTTTTTTTCCTCGACAGCTTCTCGTTGAAACATATTTTTTCCCCTTAATTGTTCTAATAACCACGGTGCTTTTTGTTTTCTTCTACAATCGTATGAACTTTGAGCTCGCTTAGTCACGATTAATTATACTCCTACGTACACGTGAAGGCAGTAGCACCCTTTTTTTTCTTTAACTTCGCTCTTGATTTTTTTTTATCCAGAGGTCCCAAGTTACACGCGTCTTTCGAAGAATTTTTCTCAACTTTTTTTTGTCCTTTATATGTATATTTTTATTGACTCGAGAGGAAGCGAGATTTTTCAACGGGTCTGAAAAATAAATGAGCTGTCCGCACAGTACGGGGTAGCTGGGAGGCTCCAGTTTACTCCGGTATCACAAGATTAAATCTAGAGGTAACTAATTTTTTTGTTGTTTCATCCTAACGTTTCGTCCTCGCTTTTGCGTCTCTTTAATTAACGCACACTCTAAGCGAAACTAATTTTTCGTTCAACACGTTACACGTCAGTGGTCACAATACAGTCAAGTATATTCATCGAAACGTCTAACGTCTACGAAGCGTTTTTTCTTCTTTTTGGTAGCATTATCTCGATAGGCTACAGCTAAAGGGGGAACCCTACATTTGTTTTCCTTCCCCGTCTACAAATTTGTGCACGCGTACGATGTGCCCTGCTCCTCCGTAACGAATGACTCTCGGGCGATGCGTCTTTGGAATTCGAAAATGATATGTCGATGCCCTGTTTTTCTTTGCGAAATCGCTTCCGAAATGAAAATAAAAATTCGATACAAAAAAAAAAGAGAGAAAAGGGAAATAAAAAAAGGAAACGAAGAATATTTAAGGATGGGAAAAAATGTTTTCGTGTTTATCGAAGCTCTGGAAAAATTCTCAATATTTTTGGGCTCTCGTGGAGTCCAAAGCGTGGGAGCGTGGAGACTACACGTGTACGGATTTTTTTCTTCGAATGATCTCTATGATTTCATATAGGCCTGTAAGAGGATACGTTTTCTTTTTATAGTTACAAAATTGAGTCGTGTATCGACGTAACTGCGGATAATCCGTTGCAATTACGACACAAATGCCAAGTATTTTTGGAAATTTACTTCGCAAAATTCGAGTACGATAGATGATTGATGTTTAGGTCTCGCGGGGAAAATCACCGGCGAAAAGTACCGCGGTATAATGCTCGAGAGGCACGTGTTTAATTCAAGCGTTCGAAATGAACATTCTTCTCGCGCTTCCGTTATAAAGCAATGTACGACAGCGAGGCAGGGAGGAAAGGGTTTAACACGCGCAGGCTCTGCTCGTGTTCGTTGCGTGTTCGGCTCAACGTTATTTCACTACGTTTCGATTTTTCTTGATGTTGTTCTTGTTTCGATGTACGGGAAGATCCACAAATAACAGGATTCCCTTGGTGAGCATACAGGGTGCGGTGATTACAATACGCTCTTTTTGTAAATGTCGCGCGACAAAAATTGTCCGAGATATTCGCGCCCAAAGGCCGCCGCTGATTGAACAATCGCACAGTAGTCGTCCACGAGCAATTTTTTTCTTCTTCACGTATAAAATAATAAACAAAAACTATCGAACTCTATTACCGATTCGCAAAGCAAGTCTCCGTGTTCATGTTTTCAGCGGGGAAAAATAAGAGAACAAAATTCGCTCCTCCGAAAGTGGGTTGGAGCCTCGATGCGGCATGCACATTTTCCGAACAAGCGTTTTCCTTATAATGATACACCCTGTATGCTCACCAAAGGAACCCTAACAGTTGTGTAGCACTATACATAAGTGTTACAGCTAAAAGCTGTTTTCGGTTAAAATGTGTTTCGCCTGTCAAAAACTATTTCTGACTTAGCGCGTTCGGTACAACTAGTCGTTCCCGGTAAAAACTAAAGTTTACTGATAAATACATTTGAATGTTCGTAAAACTAGTTTGAACTAGGAAAAACTACTTGTAACGAAATGAATCAGTTTATACCGTTTGTGTGTGTTTGAACTTGAATATTAGGTAAAACTAATTTAGACTAGGAAAAACTAATTCTGAAGAAATAAATCAGTTAAAATTGTTTGATTTTGATTAGGTTTGTTGGAGTTGTTTGAGCTAGAATGTTAATTTTAACTGGCAAAAATCAGTTCCAACGTAAAAAATCAGTTGAAACAGTTTAGGTTTGTTTGGGTTGAAGACGAATTCGAGCTGACATTCAAATTTATTTTATCAGTACATTCTAGTTTTTTCCAGAAAATACTAGAAGTACTAACTTAGTTGTAACGACCAGTAAGAACTAATTTTTACCAGGTAAAACGTCTTTGAACTGAAAGCGTGTTTTAGCTGCAAGAGCCTCTGCACACGGCGTATTTTCTACGCGCAGCGACGCGATAAAAACGCGATACACACTTGATCCACACGCTTTTTTGGCTGAAAAACGCGCCGTAAGCGCACGTCTTCTGGGCGTAGAAAATATGCCGTGTACAGAGGTCCTAAAATGTATAATATCGTGTGCTGAGTGGGCAATCGATTGACGATTGTTTCAAATGTTTCTTCTCTCCGCATTTCGGTATAGTATATATCCATTTATTGTTCAACTTTTTCACTCTTTTTATCTTAATAATCGAGTACGGCTCGTACCATTTCTACATGCTATGTTTTTTAGCTTTTTCAGATCCTAAATACTGGTTAGGGTTTAGATATCTCGGGGCGCTTACAAGCCCGAGTTTTTTCCCTTCGTATATTTGTACACACAAACATATATATACATATACAGATACAATGTATATATATGTATATAATTACGATGTTACTATGCGTGTGTGTTTCTTGTTGTTGCTTTTGTTGTTTTCTTCAGCCAAGTTTATGTCAATGCAACGTTAAAATTAATAACTATATTGGTTTTTGTTTCCTTTCTGTAGCATGACCGTAATATATATGTTTGTCTGTGTGTGTGTATATATATATATGTGTGTGTCTATATATGTATATATATATTTACATTTACTATCTACAATTATCTACACATCAAGAAACGGTTAGTTTGTTTGTTTTCGTTTTTGTTTTCTTCAGCGTTTTTATTGCGGCGTTGTGTTCCTTTTTGTTGTCTGCATTTGTCCTTTCAATTATTCATCATCGCGCGTGCGGTCCTGGTGTTTATTTTGGTTTTTTTTCACCGTCATCAACTGACGTGTGCTCGGATTCTTCAATGCCTCTACAAATATCCGTATCTTCATTTCCTTTCGTATCTCGTACTCGACATATAGATTAAATATGCGCGGCTCAATAATTATTATGTATTCCATACACATTCACGTTATCGACATCACAAACAAAAGAAAAGGAAATATAAAACAAGAGCAAAAGGCTTCAATCGTTTGGCAATAATTCCGTCTCTTTTGGCCTTTTCACGGGTCCTATTTTACGAACGCGCGATATTTTAGCGAACGGCTTAAAAAAATCAAACGAAAAGCATCGCGATGTTATCGAGAATATATTCATCATCATTATCATTATCATCATCATGATCATCATCATCATCATAATTATCATAACCGTTATCGTGTCGACTACATTAACGACGAAAGCTGCGAGTCCGTACACTTTTAACGCAACGATATACATACATATATATATAAAATAATCAAATAAATACGATATTAAAATTAAAAAGGTATGAAGTGTGCAGTAGGGAAGCGAGGGGATGGGGAGTTGTGTTGGATCGACGAAAAAAATAAACAGTCTATCGCAAGCCGGTTGATTACACGATCAAATTGCTCTAGGCACAAGTAAATGGCGTATTACAAGCGCGAAAACGCGTCTAGCTAAAATCGCATTGTAATCCCCCCCCCCCCCCCCCCCCGAATCCTAGATTTGCTGCCAATCAATTTTGCCTCCTTTCTTCCTCTTTCGCTCTCTGTCCCTGTCACTCTATTCTTCCGACGTTCGCTGCCACGTTCGAATCTCTATTACGGGGCAATGAAAGCTACTCGACCTACTAATGTCATAAGGTTTTTTTTTCTTCTCATTCTGTACACGCTCGTATACTCGACTCGAATTAATCTCCTGCGACGGGCGGCGCAACGCAAACGTGGAATTTCCTTCTCTGAACGTCACTATCGTTAGTCTTCCTCCGATCTCTCCTCATTCGCAGGGCTAGGGGGCGGGGGAGGTCGAACATTCCTTTTTCCGTTTCGTTTGTCGTGATTCTAATATCCCTGCTGCTGTTTTTTGATGGACAACCGCGCGAATCCCAAGTTCAGGTAAGATTAGGCTGCGGTGTCGGCGGTGGCGTCGTGGATGACATTGGCTGCCCGAACAGGGCTGTGTCCTATATGAAAGCCCAACACTCCAGTGTCTTCACGACGAAGTCCTCGTGCGGCGCCAGTGGCTCGTTTCCGTATGTACTGCATGACTGGGTTCTGCCCTGGTAAAGATCGCCGTCCAGCCACAGACCGAATTTTCCGCTGTGAAACGAGGGATACGATTAGTTGTTTTTTTTCTTCACAGTTTGTGTGATATGTTTTTGGTCTCTTTTTTAAAATCAATTTCTATCTCTTTTGGATCACAGTTTGTTTGGATTTGTTTGTTTTTCCGGATTTGTATTATTCCTTGTTATGTGTATTATTCCTTTACCGTGCCCATTGGAATATTGTATTAAAACTCAGCAATACGTACTCTCCAGCCCCGATAGCCAAACTCTCGTTGTTTCCCTTGATAAAGTAGAGATTGTCACCGGTCCAATTGAAGGCCTGGAACCTCGGTGTGAACCTGAACAGGAGGGACTCGCCCGTGCCGTAAAAGTGATCGCTCACGTGCAGCGAGCAGGAGGTAAGAGCACCGAACACCTGAAATTTGCACATATTTTAAACGAATAATTAAATAAAATAGAAGTTTCATTAAGAACGGAAGAAAAATAATAAAAACGTTAAATATGAAGGGCAAATCAGTAGGGCCGTAGTTGTTAAGGAACAGGGTGCTCACATTTCCGGCCGTGTCTTCAATTACGAGAAGAATGGGACTCTCGACTTTGGCCATTTTTCTGTACATGCTGTTGAGACTGAAACCGTGCTGGCTCGTGCTGAATACGAGAGTCCACAGGTAGCCTTCGGCTCGCGCCGGTAGATGACGGCACAGATGTTCCCGGTGCTCGTCGCTGAGTATTTCCGTTGTGCCGACGAGATCGGGAGGTATTATGTCGACGTCCAGCGATATCGCACTATTCGCGTAGAGGGCTCGCCTGAGCTCCTCGCTCATAGACAACACCTGAGAATCAGTCGAGAACAAAAGATTTGATTATACTCGGTGTCCCGTTGGAGTCGCGAGAATACGCACGAACGAGTGTGAGAGAAGACGAGCTCTCGAATCGACTTTTTTCTCATACGAATTCTATCTACTTGGACAGAGGGTGTCAAAGTTTGCATTGTTGGGGCACGGAGAAAAATCGTTTTTTATCTTTTTTTTTACAACTTGAATTGTATGCAATAACTATTATTGTTAAACGAAATCGTTCGTTGCAGAAATCGATCGTTGCATTTAGATTGCAGATCTCTCGATAGGATAAAAAAAACGGGACTTGCGCAGCCCATCTTTGAGGGGCACAATATTTGGTAGGGAAAAAACGGTATCGTTGTGGAACACCAACAATGCAAACTTCAACGTGGTCTTGAAAATACAGTGCATCGCAAAGACAGCGTGAAAAGAGGTCAATTTTCAGTTACGTAGTCTCTACCCGTGGATAAAATAAATTAATTCGCGAGAAGGATTTGAGGAATTATAATTTCTCAGAATGATGGATTTCTAAATTTTCGAGTGACGGCTCCGAAATAATTTTTTTTCCGAACAACAAGGAAAATATGCTATCTTTGTTGTCCAAAATAAGTCGGTACACTACAAATGGTCGTGATTATTGAAAAGCACAATCTCTGATTATTTATTGGTCGTGATTATTAAGTTAAAAAATTATTTGAAAAATATTTATACGAATCACGAAAGAATATTAATGTAATAAGTACTAATGTTCGTCGATGAATAATTGGTGCTTTTCCCAGCTGTCTGTGCAATAACGTAGAATTTTCTTTGTTTTTCAAAAGGCACGAAACGAGTAAGAGCTTTTCTTAAATAGACGAAAACACGAAATAATGACTTTGGTCATTTGATTTTCTATTCAAATGTTTTGCGTCACGCGAAATCACCTTGACCCTTTCTCGTCTCGGTCCGGACCTACGACTACATTGGTGCTCAATGAATAGCTAGGTGTATAAAAATTACGTCAGTAAGAATTGCGGTGCGACATATCGATGAGCCATACACATGTTCATTGTGTGGGTGTGTTTTAGGATCAAAACATTGAAGGAACCAACCCGAGGGGATGCTGCTAAACATACAACAAAAATTCTAATATTTCTAATATCTAAACACAACACGAGCACATGATTGTTCACCATTCACCCAACGTTGTCTCGTGGTGTATGAAGGAAAAAAAAACACATTTTCCGATCATTACGTTAATTGTGTATAGTGTGTCGCTGTTTTTTTTAACGTTGCAAGATAAATGTCAAAAAATATCTGATCTTTCGAAAAATTTACTTTTTCTGTCGACTCTAGACAATTCGACTTTGGTCTTACTGCAGCGAGAACAGGTCGAGCCCGGTTCGATTACCAGCGTGGCACATATGTATCTTCTTTCACGCGCGACCCAGCGAGCAAGCAATAAAATGATCTCCCTGGCTCACGAAAGAGGAACTTATTTTTTTTCTATCTTTCATACGCGTCTAAGATGGATGCGCGCGGTTGACGAGAGGGCTGGAAATTGCGTCAATTAACAAATTGCTCCGCAGTCTCGGCATTTTCCTCGTTTCTCAACAGCCCAAAAGGATTTTCTCCTCTTCGATACGGATTTTTTTAATTCTCCATTAAATGTAAATAAAATACGGCAAAATTCGTCTTTGACTAAAAAGCCACGAGAAAAGAATTGAGAAATAAACAAAATCTGATTCCGTTGTATTCCCAATTGTTAATGAAATTAACAATTTCATTAAATGATATGTTAATGGAATTGATTTGATTAATTCCTCATTTTTTAATTTCATTTTTATTGTTTTGTCAATGTTTTGTTCTTCCTTCGTTTTGTTAGTTGGTTTTTTTCCTTAGGTACACGCTGTCGCGTTTGTTACCTATTCTTTCCCATGATTATGACCGTTCTTTCCTCTCCTGCTACTCCTTTTTTCTCCATCTTTCTCCCTCCCCCCCCCCCCCTCTTGCGGCCGCAGCCGACTTCCCCCTCTGTATTATATTCATCATGACATTTCTGTCATGGGTATAGGGAAACTGCGGAAAACCTATACCAATACAGCCGGTCATCGAGTTCGCCCCCCAGTCGTGGAACTAGTCTTATTTCGCCGCGAAATGCCGAAGAAAAACATTTCACGACGAAAAGTACGCGACTGGGATTCGAACCCGGGACCTCCCGGTCCGCTGGTTTAGTGGCGAGCACGCTAACCACTAGACAATCGCACCGGTTTCCTTCGTTTTGTTTTTTCGTGGGTTTTTAATTTGAAATGCCATTAGGAATGCAATGAAAATGGATTGCTTTTATTTCTCCAATTTGCCGATCTCCGCGATGAAAAACGCTCAAATGTTTTTACCGTATTCTCATGACAAATTCACAGCCGCAATCTGCAAGAAAAAGTTTGGGATAATAATAAAAATAAAACATCTTTTTTTAATCGTTGTATTCCAACGGTGTAACCTCCAACACCTACAGATCAAAATACATTTTAACTGGATAAAAAAAAGCAAAAAAAAATTATTTCATCTGCTATACTGATAATTCCTGACCCAGGGTTATTTTTCCGAATCTGGAAAAAGTCTATGGCCGCTCAAACATTTGTATTTCCGATCGAATAATATCGATCGGAATGAGATTCGCGGGCAATCGGATAAAGCGAGGTCATAAAAGCGACACCGTGTGCTGTGCGCGCCTTGCTGGCCCTGTACTCAATGCCTCTTGTTTCATAGGTACGCCCGGTAATGTTGAGAAAAAGATTCATACAAATGCGGACTATATACGTATATCACTCTTATCACCACATCCCATATACTGTACACAAATAAAGTATACTTATACATTGTGATCCCCGAGATTGCACTTTTTCCTACGTGTTTCATTTTAATCCGTAAAACGCCTGATGGACGTTTATCGATGAAATTGGCGCGAGACTACAAAAATTCCAGATAATCGAAGTTTATTTAATCGTTAATTTTTAAACGATACACATTTTTGGGCGTATGCAAAAAAAGAAACGACACTCTGACGTTGATGTACGGGTAAAAGACAGAGAAAACAAATATTGAAAGAAAAAAATACGTTCAGTGCGAATTTTCTCCGACTCATGTAGGTACTCCAATGTGGTATTGGAGTAAAATTTGATGAAAATAGAAATATAAAGATCGGCTGAGTCATGAGAATATTCGGTGGGAGAATGATTCGACGGGGGAGGAAATGGCAAATAAAAAAATCGAGTGGTGAAAAAAGGAGAAGATCAGGACCTGGGTCGTAGTAAAATTTTGGGCAATTTTTAATTGTGTTGAGTGCGTGTCGATAAATTCGGTGAAAGACAGCCGGAGAGGGGGGAGGGGGAGGAAGTGCGAGAACCGGCGTTGAATATTTTTCAACAAATGTCTCGATCCGATTTTGGATTAATTGAATTTATAAAAATTTTCCCCGGTTAAAGGCGACCAAACAATGAACTTCTATTGTTCAAGTTTGATACGCTCGGAAGAATAGCGATAAATTAATCGATGACACACCGCGGCTTGGCATTTTTTTTCTTCATTCCGTGCTTGTTCGTTCGACTCTTCAATTTGCATAACGGATTACGTGGCGCGCGGTGAAAAGTCATAAATAAGTGTATAGACGCGACGAGGGACCTTCGTTCGTCGAATATGCTCGGGAATACGTGGGAAATCTTGTTTACCGTTGGAATATCGGTGACGGTGAAGGAGACGAAAGGGTCGCGAGAGGCTTTTTTTCAGAAGACGAACATTTTTTGCCAGAAATGCATGGACAACGCTTTCTTGCAAAAGCGCGCGTTTATTTCGAAACGACAAGTAAACTAGCCTTCGTGCTAATTGTCTTCCACTTTAATCATGTCCTCCAGGGTATTCGATCGCTACGTGCTTATTCTCCGTTTTCTGCGTACTTTGTATGACTTTTTCTTGTCAATGGATTTGTAGCTTTACTAGTTAAATCACTGGAAAAATGTCCATATCGATGCATAAAAATGTATTAAAAAAAATTATATTTGAAATATATTATATATAAGAAATCAATATTCATATATAAAATCAATAGATGTGTGTGTGTTTGTTTGTGTTGCCTTTTTCCGAATTACTTTCACTCCAATTTTAATGCATTGATTTATGACATATTTTATTCCATTTAGTCAGTCAAATTGGCTCCATTTTAAAAAATTATTTTTATTCCTCTCAATCAATAATACTCCAATTTTTTAATTGATTTTGTTCCTTTAATTAATAACGCTCCAATTTTTAAATTAATGTTGTTCCCTTAAATTAATAATACTGCAATTTTCAATTAATTTTGCCCCTTTAGTTAATAAAACTGCGATTTTCAAATTAATTTCGCTCGTATTAATTCATGTTACTCAATTAATAATTTCTTATTACATTTTTTTTACCATTGTTATTATAAAACTTGCAATTTCAACGAAAAAATCGTCGATCGGGTGAAAACGCTTCTCCCGAGTGATGAATAACCGTTGAGACGTTATCGTGGATGGAATTTTCTCGTTTCATTATTGTTTAGTGCGATTACAGGTGCCGCACGAGAGTACGGTTGCATTCTCGACGACGGAATAATGTGCGGCCTCTGTTCAGTGGATAAAAGTACTCTTGGACGAGGGTATAGTTGTCGATAAGACTCAGAGGATATACACTGACCGCGTTGTAGCATACTGAAAACTCGGACACACTTCTCAACACTGTTTGCACAAGTTTTTTCATAAACGAGTGTTGTTGCGGAGTTAAAGAAAAAGTTGTCCCGATCTCAAGCTAAGAGCCGTAAAATATACGTTTTTTTCCCCCAAATTGCATATTATCCATTCGAGCTGATAATTTGACTTCTTTTCCGCCACTTTTTCAGAGATGAATCGCTTATATTTAATTTTGATGTATATTTAACCCATATGTAATTTTTCTTTATATTCAAGATAAATTTACTTTGCATTTCTATTTAATTTGTACCATACATTTTTATTTATTTCAATTTACATTCAAGGTACTACCGCCACTGATGGATGGGCATTCGACGTTCGTCTCCGACGGTACTCCGAGTTAAGCAGCATTGTGCATGGCCAATACTTGGAGCGGTGACCGCTTAGCCAGGCACCGGCTGGGGCATCAACCAGTGAGTGGAAGGCCGATACTTCTGATACCTTGGTGCAGATACTTGAGTTGAAGTCGGTGCACCAGAGAATCAGAAGAATATAGGCCGTCTACACCGGTACGGATTTTCCACGGTTTTCCCCTGCCCTCGGCAAATGCGGTATAGTTTAGGCAGTTAGGTTAAATTAGCAAAGTGCGGGTAGGGAACTCAGGAATTAATTCAGACCTCAATACATTCGAATTATTTTAAAAGATGGAAAGTAAAAAAAATCTTGTATATAGAAACTAATGGAGTCTGAGTCCTTTTTTTTAATCTTGTCCGTTTCCAGCTAACAACTTCATCTATTTTCGCATATTTCTTCAGACATGAATAATGTACATTAAACAATTTAGAATGGAAATTTAATAGTCTGAGTCTTTAAATATACAAGGATGCCAATTCCAGCTCGATCTACACCAATTTGGTATTAAGTAGAAAAAAATGAAAGAAATAGCAAACCATTTATCACGATCGTTAGTCGTCTCGTGTTGCTTCGAGGGTTCAGCGCGATGAGATGCGCCTCGGGGAAAGGTCAAAGGTATGAATTAACAAGCTCCGCATTTACCGCATGTTGCAATTACTCCGAGCATTATGCAAGTTACACATGACGACAACACGTACACTTAGTTTCTGTCATCTTGTATATTAAAAGAAATTACGAGACCATTTTTACGACGGAAAGAAATATAAATAGATGTATAGATTTAAAAAAAATTGATTAAAAAATAATAAAACAAACGAAAACAAAAATAAATAATAGAAATAAAATTAATGAAATAAATTAAATACAGAAATAAAATAGATATTCATAAAAATTAATTAATGCAGATTGGATCGACGAATACGTGGCTGTCACTCGATCCGGGTTGATAGCGTACCGGATGAAAGTGCGCGGTGGTGCGCGTATTTTTTTTACCCCTCGAGGGCGTCGGGTTTGCTTCGCGCAGAATTAATTGCGCCTGGCCTGTGCGAGGCAACGTGTACGTTTTGAGATTGTACTTTTGCAGCGAGAGGTCTCAATATTTCGCGACTATGTTTACGAATCGTTCACTCCTCGAGCGAGCCAATACGCTGTCACCCACCCGAACATCAACTCGGGTAATTTTTTCAATTTCTGTAATTTCATTAATTCCCGAATTCACGAATTGAAAAGATCTGATCTATTTGGATAATCGAGGCCGAATTCTCCGGATTTCGTATCGTCTGAATATTGTCAAATTAGCGAGAATTATGTGTTTAAAAAAAAAAGAAGTAAAATGTGGAATCGATCGATCTTATTCCATGAGCTTTTCTGTCACGGCGATTGATCGATCCACAATGAGAATGATGACGATGGTATTGACGATAATTGAAAGTATCGATTATTTCCAGCGATAAAACTTCCATGAAGATCAAGAGTTACGAATAAATTAATTTCTCTCTCTCTCTCTCTCTCTCTCTCTCTCTCTCTCCCTCTCTCCCTCTCTCCTCCCCGAGTTCTCTTACCGATAACATCCGCGACGAGTGTTGAAAAACGTAATTCAAAATGGAGAACGCGTGGGCTGCCGTCATCTTGAAGATTCGATGCGCAATATATTTTGTTTTTCCAAAAACGTTTCGCAACCGTTCGATCGAGTTAAGTTAAATGTCTCATTGAATTATTCAGACGGAGAAGATCGATCGGATGACTCACTTAAAGCATTATTGAATCGGCAATTATAAATGCATCTAATATTCATCAAATTCTTCCCCTCGATAAAAGGATTATTATTCAACAGATTATCGGAGCGGTAACATTGACGAGTGAAAATTAATCGCGGATTTTTATTTCGCACACTTTGTCTTGCGCAAATTTGTTCACCGCTCGGAAATAAGACTGCGCTCGCTCCGAGGAGTGAATTGCGACTGAAAGGAATAGGTGGCCCGTCCCGGCGATATTATTCGCTCCCGAGGGACGAAATGAGTGTCAGGGCAAGGCGGATCTCGTTTGTCCAAGTTGCACAGCTATGTAATGCGGAATCTCCTTGTGCGCGCCCCCCTCCTTCGTGTGCCCGTATTTTTCAATAATGTACGGAGCTATTCTCCCGACCCCTGTTTTCTTGCACGCATACACGAGACTCTCGGGGCGCCGAGTCCTTTCCTTTTCCTCTCTCGAGGTTCTCGACGTGCACGAGATACGTTTGCACGTATCGCTGCGTACATACATTTTTCTTTCTGTTGCGCGTGTTCGTAACTCTCGGCTAAAGGATCAAGAAACTTGCACGACCTCGTCTCGATTTTTCGAAAGTCTCGTCGACAACGACAACGACCGCGGCGCATTTCCTCCGACTATATTTGTGCGTACGTGCGCTTTTGTTTGGGCCAGTCCGGGTTTGTTTGGGCCAAGCCAAAGAAACGAAAAACATTCGAGAAGATCAAGTGGTTATATACTTTTTTTCGTCAAATCAACTTTTTAATTAATTTCAGGGTAAGAGGAAAGTAATTTGAAAAGAGATGTCTAATATATTTTTTATTCAAAACTATTGAAATCATTTTTTTAGTTGAATTGAATTAATTTTATATTTCACTTAATTTTATTTAAAAACATCGAATATAGTTTTAATAAATTAAAATTGACTCAAAATATATTAAGCTTCTTCTTTTAAATTACTCTTTCTCTAATTTTTTATTTATATTTTTAATATACATCTATATGTGGTCCACCAACCGAAGGAACTTCCCAACTGCGTTATGCACATTGCTCTGTAAAAATTGCGCGTCGTCCTTGCGGGAATGAATATTATCGGAGTAGATTGTCGGTCAATAGGCTCTTATTTCCCGATCAAGTTTTGTCAACATTGACATTTTCTTAGAAGTTTTTTTTTTGTTACTTTCGAAGCGCAACGTTAAGGATGAGATTATTTCGGTGAATTTTAAATCTCGATTATACGGATAACATTTTTTTTATTCGAAATCAATTTTTTTCAACTTTTACTTATCTTGTCTTACGTAATCTTGATTTAAAAATGCAATTTTTTCTCGATTTGATATCATCGAGTTGTAAGAATCGTCGGGATATAAATTCGATATTATCGATATCGATATCCATTTTATCGGATTATTTTATTCGCATTGCTAAAAAAATTCGCAGCAATTATTTGGTCGATGAGATCCTTTGAGTTTTTTTGGGTTTGTTTTCTCATATATATATTTTGTCAAATGAGAATAAAGCACTCGATTCGTGCCCATGAACCACGATCAAAATAGCACAAATGACGATTTTTCGTATTGCCCTCTAAAGAAAAGAGATCGATGGAGAGGGGGAGCGGAAAGAGAGAAAGACGTCAAGGAGATCAGGAAGCCGCGGAGCTCGTGACCCAAAGTCCATAGCGGATGAAAACCGGAAAGATATTTCGAAGCTCCGGCGCCACAGTGTCCGTGGAGGTCGAAAAAAAAAACATCTGCCATCTTTCCTACGCCATAAATATTCTCCATTTCCGCTTTTAACGAGTCATAAAGCTCCGTCTAAATCGACAGTCACTACGTAATATATGATTTTGACAAATCGATATGATAAACTGTAAATTGAATCATTTCGTAAATAAATAATGACGACGCCAAAAAGGCTCAAGAGCGCAACAACTGGTTGTTGTTTTTCTGGATTCAACTAGTCGATTATATATTTACACTACCGGTCAAAAGTTTTCGGACACTCCGTATAATTGCAAAACTTTCGATCACTGGATAATTGTCAAATAATGTTAGAATAATATAACTCATTTCATTTATTATCTGACGAAGATACTATATAACTTTATATAATGAATTATATTATTCTAATAGAATATTGCAATTATCCAAAGTGATCGAAAGTTTTGCAATTATCTGAAGTGTCTGAAAACTTTTGACCGGTAGTGTGTGTGTGTGTGTGTGGCTGTGTATTAATAAGATTATAATCCATTTAATAAAAGGATTTACGAGCCACGCAGTCATGTCCAAAATCAGAATGTTAAGTGTAGAAAAAAAAATATATAAATAAATATAAATATAATAATTATATTTATATTCCTTTATACATTTTTTATTATCTATAATATTTCTAATTTTTTTATTTCCTGAGTTCCAACGTATACCCTTGCGGATTTTTACGTATCACCCTTCCCAATTGAACCCTTTTTTATCACTCTCCACTCTTCACCTACACTATAGGGCATTTTCCGAGGGAACAGGGAAACTGTGGAAAACCAGTACCCGTATAGACGGCCCCGTATTCTTCTGATATTTCGGTACAAATACTTTTGTTCAAATATCTACACCCAAGGTCTCAGAAGTATTCGCCTTTCGCTCATTTGTTGATGCGCCAGCCGGTCTACGGCTAAGCGGTCACCGCTTCAAGTATCGGCCATGCACTGCTTAACTCGATATACCGCCAGAGCCGAACCCCGACCACCACCACCGATCCACCAGTACTGGTTTAGTATAGATTTGTAATATTTATGTATTTCAATTTTCTCATGTTATCATTTTTATAAAAATCTTCATTAATAATATTGATTTATGATTAATATCATTATCGTGATAATAAGTACTGCGATAAACGAAAAAATTATAATAATTATCAATATTCTAAATGATAATTGTTATGAAAATGATAACAAGAAGAAATGAGAGTACATCAATATTACAAATTTTACGATAATTACATAAATAAATATAATTACAAAGAGACACGTACTTATTACGGATGAAAATGAATTGAATATTTATTTGTCGAACAATTTCCGTAGTTACTGCGCCGTACAGTGTAACATGGCTGATCCATGTTTTTTAGTCGCTTTTGTTCAATACTAAAACACACGAGCGAGGAATGAATAAATAATGTGGCGCACGTTCAGGAAAAAGCCTTCGAAAGTTCTTTTTTCTCCCCGAACCACTTAGACTTTTATTCTTTTTTTAGTGACCATATGACCACGGTACATCCTTAAAAGATCGACGGATATTTTTCGGAGTTTCGACGTATTTGGAAGTTTCGCTATCCGGGTGAGCGAGAGAGAACGCGAGAGAAAAATCGAGGTTAGACCGGGATTGTCTCTCCTTCGCGTTTAATCGAGCCACCGGACGCGGAATTTTAAAGAGCGTGGTCGTGGAGGCAGAAAAAACCAAAGAAAAATATGTATCGATGCTAGTCCGTTTGCACATCCGGTGCGTATGATTCTATCGTCGTACGATTATAATGAGGTCAAATGGGAATCGTATAGAGTCGAGAATTTTTATGTTTGCATCTTTGAAATGCAAAAAACTGCATTGGTCTCAAAGTGCCGACAGTTTTTGGCATATTTGGACCACAAGAATGAATCGGGATTTTTTAGGGTCTTCATTGTAGAAAGGGGCAAGCTAAATAATAATAATAATAATAATAATAACAATAACAACAATAAAAAACGATTGGAAAATAAAAGTAAAAAAATATATCATATAAATATGGTTATTATTTATTCAAATATCATCATAACTGTTTGTCATTCTGTAGACAAAGATGCCAAAAGAAATTTTGCAAGATAATTGGAAGAAAAAAAACAAATTTCCATTGCACTTCAACGATTTGCAATCTTCAAGTCCACAAATGTCGGCAAATTTGCAATGACGACCACGAGTACGGCTAAATAGACGGTTCATTTTAAACTCGCGAAAAAAACTTCGACAACGTTCATATCGTTATTTCACTCAAACGTTTCTCCTATCGTGTCGAATTTGATGTTCAATCGATCGCGATCCGCCGAACTGATAAAATTTGGGGTGATGAGCGAGTTTATTTTTACATTCACGTAAGCGTCATACGGCGCTGGTACGCAATATTGACTCCCGAATGACAGAGAGATACGAGCCACGAAAATAAATGGCAAAATAATGAATTTGAAAAAAATTAATTAAAAAAAATGTTGATTACGTTATCACGATAGGAGTGAAGTATCGACATGTCGTTGACTCGATGCACGTCGAAACAGAGGAGCACGTGCGACTTACTTTTCTTTCGGTAGAACGTATTTTTTAATTTTTATCAGGTCTTATGAATATTAACGATCAGCATCGAATTTTCTTGGAATACAACGTTGATAATTAGTCGAGCGTAACGCGAAAAATATTTATCCGGCTCTCTTTCTGGCTATACTTCTGGAGAAAAAAAAGAGAATTATATTAATATTCTCCCCTGTGTTGCCGCACAGGTGTGCCGTGCATCACTTATTTCTTTTTCTTCAATGTTTGATAAGTAAACAAAATTGACGCACGTGGTGGCGAAACGTACGCAAACGGTACGGGTAACGGGTTTTCAAGATTTGTTCTGTTGTACGAGCTCGTTAAATCTTCGCGCAGATATTGATATTTTTTCATTCGATTTTCACGTGGAGTTGTTTTTTTTGGAGTTTACGTTAAGATAGAAATAGTCAAAATGAAAAAGAAAAAAGTTTCAATTCCTAGAAAACGAAAGATTTTTCATAAATATTCGTAGGGATTAATTAAAAAATATAATTGGTTCAAAAATAAAAACGTCGTCCGCACATCGCATTTCCTTGACTCAATAATTGTTTTAAATTCGATTTTCCCATGGCATCGCCGTCATTTTTCGAGTTTGTAATTTCGACTTCCCGAACTTGCTTGAAAGACGAGTCTTCGCAGGTAAGGAGATCGCGTGTTAGCTTCATCTTTACCTTGGACCTTTGCTTGAGAAATTTAGTGATTTTGGCGATGGGATTGGTGAGCTTTGTCTTCGGCATCTTGACGAGGATTTTTCGTCGGGTCGGTGTTATCGAATCCAGGTTAACTGGCCAGGTACCAAGCTTATTCGATATATCAATATATCCTGCGTATGCACAACTTATCCTTTTTCTTTCCTTCCGGATATTTGTACGTGTAATTTATTCTTTTTTTTTTACTTTATGATATTTCACTTTTTTTAAATCGTTTTTGAGGGTCTATCGAATTCTTGGCGTGTGACTAATGTACGCTTTGCTCCAAGTGCAATGCTCGCTGTACCTTTCTAGTACTTTTCGTCCGATCTTTGACGCAGCACTCATACTAGACGCACATCCACGCGAAGCACGAACTGCGTTACTCACCGCCGGAATTACTTTCAATTTTTGCACCTCGAGAAACAAATCATGCAAATTAATGTGGATTTTTTGCCACTCGAAAAAAAAAGATCGATATTTTCGTTTGCAGAATGAGCGAAAAAAATTGCACCAGCCGATCACGTGTGTCACTTTTGGCACTTGAGAGCGCAAAAAAAAAAGTTAGATCTTCGCGACTGGTTTCGAAACTATTTCGAAATGTGAACGCTAGTCTTAAGCTCTCGACGGATTTTCTTCACTGTAGAACCAGTTTCGATTCGGCAAAAACACTCGAACGTGTCTACGCTCTCTCACCAAGGAACTTTTATTTTCCTTTGTGGCGATTTTATTTTTCGAGGGTTTTTTCCACTACGGAGTTGGGGAAAATGTTCCCGGCAGTTCTTTTCTTCAACGATAATGTTTTTTCTCTTGATATATGTATATATTTTTAAAAATCTCTTTTTTATATGTGTCTGCCCATTTTTTATATTATTTTTTTAAAAAAGAATCACTGTGTATTAGGTATATTTTCAATTATATACTGATTTATATAATATAATAATAATCTCGGACCCCTCACGACACACGTATTTTTCACCAAACAACCGCTCTTCCTAAAAATATTCCTCTTATAAAAATATCTTTGTATAAAATTAGCGACTAATGGCGCAAAACATCGAAAAACTTTTGGTTCTCTGTTGGTGGGATCGTTATCCCGAGTGAAAATAATGTTGTTTTTTTTCGACGAACACGATGAGTATACAAATTTCGAGGCCAGAGAATTCTCGAAACGAGCTTCACTTCACGAGGACTAAAGTCGTACTGAGCTTCGACTCTCGCAACAGCCGGTACATATATACATATATACATATTTATATATAGGAGAGGCACGAACGCACGGAGGCACGCACGGATACACAGTAGGCGAGTGCACTGCATATATAAGAGGCCGTTCGGATATGTTTGTTTCGTCTGCGTATCGACGCAATCTGCGCGATGCAAAGCTGCGCAGCACGTGCTCCCGCACCCTTTACCTGCAATGTCGACTCGATTTGCACACGTGCTTTTTTTCACCCAGAGCTCAACATTATCGTCGATCACGAAGATCTCTGGATCGCAATATTGTTCGTACCTTTTTTCGGCAGAGATCTATCAGAATACATTTTTTAATCCACTTTTTTAGCATATACTGCGATTAAAATAAATTATTTTCCGGATGTATATGAATACGACGGCCAATTTTTGTTTTTGAGTGACATTTTTTTAAAAGTATTTATTTCTCGATAAAGAAATGGAAATCAAAATGTTGATCTTGCTAATCATCATAGTTGATTTTTTAGATTGTTTTCATAAAAAGTTTTGTTTTTGAATGGTGTGAAATAAAAAATTGTTAAATTCTCTTAATTCGAACTGTTTCAATAAAAGGTTAATTAAAAAGATAAATTGAAAATTGTTCAATTCCGTTAATACTACCAATACAAGTATTATCAATGAAAGAAATAAAAATGTCCATTTTGATCATCTTTTTAGTTTCTGTTTTTATTTGCTTTAATAATGTCAATTGTTTTTTTATGTTATCAAATTGGAAACTGTTATATTCTTTAATATTATCATTAAAACTATTACCGTTAAAAGAAATTAAAATATTGATTTTAATAATCATTTCACTTTCCGTTTTTAAAAAGGTTTTAATGATAATTTCGACTGTTTTTTCATGTTTTTAAATAAAACAGGCTTCAATTCTATTATTATTACCATTGAAAAAATTACCCATAAAATAAATGAAAATGTTGATTTTCATAATCGTTTTTGTTGCTTTTTTAAATTGCTTCAATAATATATTCGATCGTTCTTTTATGTTGTTAAATTAAAGCTGTTTGACCATTAAAAGATTCAATCCTATCATTATTACAATTAATACAGTTAATTGCCCTACTGATATTGAATTTAATTGCACTAACTAAAACAAGACGAGTGGTGGCGACGGGTGGGTAAAAATGTACGGGGCCGTCTGCTCGCTATTTCGGTCCACGAAAACAAAAAACATTGAACGATATGAAATTCCGGAGCCAGAGTGGCAAAGACTTCACCAGAGAATATAGAATTTCGTTTTCGTCGAGCGAGAATGATGGAGACGGTCAAAGACCTCGACAAAATTGATTAGCACGAGACTCCGAGCCAAAAGTCGCGCGCTGGATTATTGACAGATCGAAGAGTCCAGAACGATCGTTGTATAAGGTCGCATATTTTCTTATCCAACGAGTTGACCAGGTCATTTTCGAGAGCCACTTTCAGGAAGGAAACGTGACAACCTTTCCTAATTTATATGCGCTATCTTCATCCATTTTTTTTTCAACTTCCAAACTACCTTCGTGCGCCCGTTTAGGGTTTTGCAACCGCCCTTCACAATTTATTATTTCTTGTTTGAGAAATCCTTCTGGAAGTGTAGCCGATGTTTCGCGCAATATGAATCGGAAATTTGCCTACGAGAGGCAGTGACGAGGCAGCAAGAAAGAAATATGACAGGCATTCGTCGTTGTTTCAATAGGTCAATGACGACTTACGTGACATCTTGGTGAATTGGCAAGGCCGACGAGCGCAACGTGATACTTTTTAATTCGCAACAAGTGTACAGTGTGCGTACAATCATCGTACGCATGTTTCTCGAGCACTGTTACACGAAATAATTGTACCGGTCCGTACGAAAAGATCTATCGTCCTGCCGTACTCGACACACATCTGTACAAACATTCTCTCTCCCGAGAGCCGCGAGAAGATGTAAAATTAATGCGATCGAGAGCGATTGCGAGACACGAGTGTTCACTTTCCAACAACGTTTTATGTCGCGAAACGATTTTTTTCGCACTTTCCTTTCCTAATATAAAACAGATCGATAAAAATCCGGTGTGAAGTATGCGATCCGGCGTTCTTTTGTCATTTTTATTCAATCAGAAGAAATTATATTCATTTAAATACAAGAAAAAAAAATATTAATTTTAATTCGTTTCTATTGAGTTTAGAAAAATCAACTCCGTTCTACTTCAAGCTTGCTAGATGGATTTTTTATTTTTAAGAACAATCGAAATATTTTTTTTTGTGATGAAAATTAATGTATCCTGGCTTTGAGATCGAGACGACGAACAAATAGATTCACATCGCGCAATTTTTCAGATGATTTATCTCCGACTCGCGGGTGTCAGAATTTTGTGTGGGATGAAAGAATCGCAAGCGCGGGTAAGAGTTACAACGTAAAAATACTATGTGAGAATCTCGAAGAAACTTTGGAACGAACAAAAATAGCTCAAACGTCACCGGGCAATGGACCACAAAGTCATAATGGAACTATAAGGTGGTGCTGAATAGCGTTTAAATATTCTTCGTTTCGTCGAGTACTGCTCAGACTTCTTCAGTGAAATTAATTTTAAGATAAAACATTGAAATTGTCATATAGAATATGCACATACAAATTGTACAATAATGTACAAAATTAATATGTCGGTAATAATAAATTTGCAATGAAATATATAAAATATATCATATTTGTGTCAGCAGATGTTTTACGTAAAAATAGTTTTTAGAAAATCTGTTCTTATAAATACTAATATACATATATTAATAGGGACATACTTTCTTAAAAAAAATTATATTATACTTTTATCCGTAATGTTTTTCGTTAAAATGTTTAGTAGAGAAAAAATATATATATAAGAATTTGGATATTTATAAGAAAACACTTTTACGTAAAACATCTAGTGATACAAAACGTGATATATTCGACAGCAAATTTTCGATCCTATTTTAACGTTTAATGTGCAGTTCAGTGGTTTTTTCCATTCGCCGATTTTCGTGTATACGGGCAAGAAGGCACGTAACTACGGGTAAAGTACGCAAGGGTGAAAATGGTCGTTTACGGGAGGCATCGGTCGTCGAGAGTGCCACCAGGGTTGTCACAAATCCATCAGCCCCCCTCTTTTCGGGCTTCGAGACCCGAATGGTCAATGTCGAGGGGCGAAAATTCACCAAAGTCTTACAGAGCATTAGAATAAGGAACTTTCTTTCTTTTGCCTCTCTTTCTCGGGTATGCCTAAATCGATTATTGGCGACGTTTAGGAAACCGACAATCCAACAGGAAAATCCTTTTATATTCGTCCTGAATCGGAAAAATGAAGTACGTGACGCGAGGCCGATTATCAAATTTCGAAGTGTCAAAGGGCAAGTCCCTCGAATCGAATGTTCATTTTCATTTGGTCTTCAACGTCATGGACTACAGTTAATCGTGGGGGAAACAGCGGTGGCGATTTTCAGAAGCAGAGAACAAACAAATGGGCACCCTCGCGGGGGTCAAAGATTCGCTATAATGTTTCTCTAAGATAAGATAAAGAATCAATACCCTACTTTATGTTTAGAGAACTGTCGATGGCCTTGTCGTGATATTGAATTTTTGGGGTCATAGATGAAGAGCTCTAGTGTCATTCTTTTGAGAAGAAAAACCCGCTTATTAGTCCTTTATCGTAATTTATTTTTAGTCAATTGCCCTTACGAGGGGACCGGCATTTGTTTTTTTCGAGCGCGTGCTCGCCATTCATTTAATAATACGAGCTGCGGTCGCTATTTATCGAGACTCTAGATACTTCTTTTATCAGTCAGGACACAGGCCGAAAAATATTCACTTGCATATGTATAATTGTATAAATTAATTTAAAAAGTAATTTGCAATTCATTTAAAAATGAATATACCATTAATTAAAAAATTAATTGAAGATTCATTTTTTTTATAATGAATTAAACATGGTATGGTCGATCACTTTGACAAAAAAAAAATCATTGTAGATAAATTTTAAAAATTACACAGATGCTACCCGATCTAATCTGTCCATCTAAAAGATTGGCGACGAAATGTTTTTTTTATGTGCTTGCGGTGACAGTCGTCTCATAAATAATACGATTAAAGATTACTCGGGAAAGATCGTGCTCGTCAGTTCTCAACGTGGTAGTCATGGAAAAAATACTCGTTCGTACTTGTTATCTGCCCGCGCGCGTTCGTCTTATTCTGCACGACTTTTTAAGACGAAAAAAGAAAATACGCATAAATATAAATATGTGTGTACGTGTGTGTGTACTCGTGCGAAACATCTGCAGACCCTATACGACATGTATACTCCGTGAGTCACAATCTCGGTGTACCGTGAATAACGAGCGTAACGTCGATGTGATAAAGTATCAATTTCACAGCTGAAAATATAGGCGATCTTTTTTAGCACACTTTTTTTAGCCGCACTATCACACTTGTTTTTTCAGCCGAAGGTGAAATCGTCGAGCGCTCGATAAACGATTTTGCGTTGAAGCAAATATTCTTCCGACCCTTTTTTCGCGTTGAAAATAATGTAAAGAACTTTTATACACGTCTACATACAGGGTGACTATTGTGAAGTGGGCCGTACACGCTAGGGTATACCCGATCGGTTTACCTATACATCTCGAATGTACAGTTAAACAGTAACGTGTATGGCCCGCTTAAGGTAGCCATTCGTTTTTTATGGAGCTGGCGCACAGTTTTTGCAACCAAGAAACATGTGACATCGTTTCGAATCTTCTTTGAAAAAAAATTTATATCGTATTTTTATGATGAGTAGAATTTGACAGAAAAAGATCGAGCATTCTGGAAAAAATTACAATTCCATTTTGCGTTCAACAGCATGGAGATACTCAAATTCCGAATACGAAACACTTCTAAATCACTTTTTTCCATGGAATTCAATTCCATTTGTTCACTTTAGAACACATTTTTGATAATTTTTTTTTCTCGGTAACGAGATAGATAAAAAAATATTTTCAGGAGTGTTGCACATTAGGAATTGAATTATCTCCATTCTGCTGTACTGAAAATGGAATGTTGATGTTTTCCAGAATGCTCGAATTTTTCCGGCAAATACTACTCTTTACTTTACTTTTTTTTTGTTCGAAGAGGTCTCGAAAAAACATTAAAATTGATATTTTTCTCAGTTGCAAAAAATATCCGCGCTAGGCCCCCAAAAAACACATGGCCAAAATGGACAACAGCGACAAAATGAACGAACGTTTAAAAAAAGTTGATCTAACATTCACGAAAATAAATTAAGCAAAAAAAGATACTTGGCACAGAGCTGAGAATTTGGCGAGGAAACTTCTGAGCGAGCGTGTCAGGGTGGCAAGAGGAGGGGGGAGGGGGGGGGGGGGGCATAAAAAAGGCACCGTCCAATTCATATTTGGATTGATCGTGCGTTCGGTGATTTACGATTGCTGTTTTCGGCGACGAAACAAATGAGCCACCTCGTTAATTGGTGCTCTTTTAAAATTGTCGTTGTAAATTGCAAATCGGAGGGAGGAGCGAGGGAGTACGGAAAAAAATATGGCACAATTCCAAAAATTGTCGCGTCACGTAAAAGTTCCGCTCGAGTTCCACACTCGTGGGCTTTTTGTCACCCAGATTTACGGAAACGGAAGTCGCGGAGGAGTCGGCTGTTATCTACCGTCGTAGATAAACGAGCAGGCCGGAAATGCTAAATTCGCTTCACAATCCAATGGACTCGAATAATCGAAACTACTAAACGATTAATGGAAATCTTTTTCGCGATCCAAAAGCACGTCCGGTGTGCTAAAATTCTAAATATTATATATATATATATATATATATATATATATATATATATATATATATATATATATATATATATATATATATATTACTGTATAATAATATTCACAATACATTATATATTTGCGTATAACAAATACCATTATTTAGTAATAAATAAAGGATAAGTTAAAAAACGGCAGGTGTTCTAGAGGCGATTTTTTTACTTCGATTGTACTTCATGCTTTCTTTTCTGATTTCCCCGAGGATGTAAAAAATTAAATTTGTTTCGTCGGAGACAGTTTCTATTTCATGCTCTCCCGGTCCTCCTCCCATCTACTGCACGAGCTCCATTCCCTCCAAGATCAATCTACGAATTGCCAATATCATGCGTGTTTCGTTGCTTTTTTTTCATGTGCTAGTTTCGAAGCCTGATTATTTCGTCTTTATTATGTCGTCTGTTTGGGTTTGTTTGGGTTCATTCATTCTTTCCAAGATCTATTCTCTACGAGTTGCAAATATGCATGCCGATCTCGTTACCGCCCCCCCCCTTTTTTTTGCTCATTCCTTATTGTTGAGTCGTGATTATAACTGTCATTTTTGAATTACAAAAATATTTTTTTGTTTTCCGTAGTAGAGACGTCGATATGGTCGCGTGGAATGAAAGTTCATTGGGTGTCTTGTATTCGTGTATACTAGTAGAGATGATTAGAATCATGATCTCATCGTTGGAAGCCGATGATGAATTTTTTGTTTCATTTTTATAATCTAATATCTTTCGCAGATCAAGAATCCTAAAAGAAGGCTTTGATCTTCGTGGTCCAAATCCGCCGAAAAATGTGGCGATCGAAAAAAAAGGTATCGGATTTCGACAACGGAAACTTGATCATCGTTGAGGCCAAGGTAGAAGAAGATACACAATCTATTGGGTCTATGCACAAGTCCATAGCGAAATTGCGACAGATGTCGTTCGTTGTTGTTTTTCATAAATATTCATAGAGATCCGTGACGCGTAGGAAGTTTAATTATATTTTCAACATGGAATCGAAAGCATGTATTTTCGATGCATTGCGCTTTTTTATTTTCGAAAAGACAAAAACGCGTCACAAACTCACAAAAAAATATGAGCCGTGTACAGAGAGAATGCCGTAAGCAAAAGTGTGTGTCGAAAGTGGTTGGCGAAATTTCGTTGTGGAGGCTTTAATCTCCAAAATTGTCCACGCTCCGGTCGGCCAGTCCACTGAGGATGTCGATAAAATCAAGGCTTTAATCGACTCCGACCGGCATTTGACGACTACAGAGATCGGACATGTCCTCAACACTGACCGATCAACAGTTTCGAGACATTTACGGAAACTTGAGATGGTAAACAAGCTTAATGTTTGGGTGCCGCACGAATTGAGCGAAAAGAATTTAACCGACCGAATTTCAGCCTGCGATTTGCTGCCCAAACGCCATCAAAACGAACAATTTTCAAAGCGAATGTTTACTGGCCATGAAAAGTGAATTGTCCACAGCAATGTTAGTAGAAAAGGATCGTTGTCGAAGCTCGGGAAGGCTGCTCAGATGGTCACATAGGCTAGATTACACCCGAAGAAGGTCATGCTCTGTATCTAGTGGGATTGAAAAAGAATCGTCTATTATGAGCTGCTGCCACCCAACGAAACGATTGATTCGACTAAATACTGCTCACAACTGGCCAAATTGAAGCGAGCACTCGATCAGAAGCGGCTCGCATCGGCGAACAGAAAGGGCCTTGTGTTCCACCAGGAGAACGCTAGACCACACGTTTCTCTGGTCACCCGGTAAAAGTTATAGGAGCTTGGGTGGAATATTTTGGTGCATCGACCGTATAGTCCATACTTTGCTCCTTCAGACTATCACTCCGGGCGCTACAGAACAATTTAAATAATAAATTCTTCAGTTCCCCGGACGTACTCAAAAACCACTTGGATAATTTCTTTGCCCAAAAATCTCAGGACTTCTATGGAAGAGGAATAATGAAGCTCGTGGGGAAATGGCAGATCGTCATTGATTGATTTTCACTACGGAATTATGCATAGCAGTATATACGTACGATAGAGCACTCGCGATTGTTCTCATCGCTCCCGTTCCCGCGCGCGCACGTATGTGTGTGTAAGTGTGTGTGTGTGTGTGTGTGTGTGTATGTGTGTCATGGTTCAGTGAGTGCTGACAAATGTGCTGTGACATCAACTGTGAAAAGCACACGGACAATCATTTCCGTTTCTTGTCTCGAATCGGAGAATGATTGATACTTGGCTTTTTTTTTGCAAGGGTACCTCGGGATCCTGGATCTGCTCGGAATCGGCCGATGCGCTGGAGGTCTTCAGTATGCTGTAGAGCTTTACGTACGGGGCCTTGATCAGCTACACGCGAATACACACTCGTCACTTGTCTATTTGACTCTTTTCCTGTCTCTATCTCGTAAGCTCGTAGTTATTTTGTTTTTGCCTAATTTCGCTCGATGAACAATTTAGGCGAGTATTACGCGATCAAACGATGTAGGATAAAACTCCAAAGGGGGAGACTTACCTCCCAGGATTCTCGTGTGAGATCTATTATTTCGCCGCTGTTTCCCTTTCCCTCGTCGCTCGTCTCGCCCGCCTCGCCGGCCTCTTGGGACGAGAGTTCGGGCGACAAGTCCGTGTCCGTGTCCGAGAGTATGTAGCCCTTTTCCCTCCAGTAATTCTCGTCCAACTCGCCGTAGAGAGCCGGCACCCATGCGTGTATGAAACGGTACAGGTCGTCCACTCTGCAAAAATGTCGATTTTTATCGATAGACTGTCGAAAAATATGAACATCAAGTGTCGAGATTTTTTTGTCAATTTCCAGCAAATATCGATTAATATGATTTTATTTCGATCAATGCATATCCTCCTGAACATGTTCCAATTTTCCTATTACCGAACCTCAACAACGTTGACGTAATGTTCCTTTTTCTCGCTTCAAAGAAAACCGGTGTACCAAAAGAAAAAACAAATTTACCTGCGACTGAGAAAGGGCAAGCTGCCATTCACAATGTTTTTCAACTGCGGCATGTAGAGGTAATCGAGTGCCCGCGCCATTGCGGTGAAAAGGGCATTCATCGTGATCTGCACCGGGATCAACGAATGCGCGAAACTTCGTACACTTTTTCGTTGTTCTTTTTCGATCGATTTCAAGGGAAATAGTCTAGACTGAGTGGCAGTTCTGATACGACTCCGATTTTATCTTTGACAAGAGTGCACTGTTTGCTTTCTATTTATACTCTCTTGAGAGCGCTGAACGATGCTTATTGGAAATAAAGATGAGATAGCCTAGATAAAGGCCTTAACATTTGAAAAGTGAATCTTGATACTAACATGTTGTAGTAGGTAAGATATTTTATATATGATATTATTATTTATATATGATATTATTATTAGTATGTATATCATTATATACATTAATTATTTATTTTATTCTGTTCAATGATACGTTTATTCAATAATATTATTAGATGTATATTTATTATTATTTATTATTATTATTATTGTTATTATATTAAAATCTGCGGCCGCAGTGGTGTTAATATATACCATTCCGTGGAGCTTCAATCTCGCTGGTATTCGAGGAAAAATGACGGGGGAGAAGGACAAAAAAAAAAAGTTGCAAATTATCTTTGGTAGGCGATAAACCTATACTAGCCATTCTTATAGAGCAATCTTGTTGTTTACGTTGTTGAAAGTTTGCACCGCTGAAGCGCGACGAAAACACATTTTTTATATAATTTTTTTAGATTAAACTTTTTATTATTATTATGGGGAATATGTCTTTTGATGTTGGATCGTGGATCTTTTTAACGAGGATTTTGAAAAAAAAGCTTTATAGGTTTGTGTGGCATTGTGTCATGGTATTGGTCTGCGTGACAAAAAAAATGAGCCACTGAGGAAGAATAATGTATAACCTTTCAGTGATGCAAAAAAACATGAACGTCACGTCGTTTCTTTGCAAATTCGATGGACAAAAAATATTATAAGATAGAGGGACCACGGACACTCGTGAGCGGCGAAACTATTTACTTTCGCGGTCTCTCTGAATATCGCACGTTCTGAAATTGCCACAAATCTTAGAGACAATTTTAGAAAGTTTTGACCTGATTTATCGCTCGTTTTGCCGCAAGTTTGCGAACTGTAAGAGTATCGCAACACTTGCGAGGTGCGGATAGCGAGTTTTCAATCTTTCACGCTTGACTCTGGAAGAAAGTCAAGATAAGAATTATTATCGCCAGCGCCCGAGCTTCTTCCTAATTTTGCTCGCAATTGCACCGTCACCGAGAAAATAAAACGGGTAGAAATGTCGTAACGAAGATTAGGAGAATTCGTTGCGAATGGAACGAAATAAAGGCAGGCACAATGCACAATGTGCTCGTACGCAGTTAACGTTCATGAATTCACGTGGGAGTGCTCGCGAGAAATTTTAGACACTAGACACTAGAGAGGATCTGGGCGTAGGTGCTCGAGCTCCCCCCCCCCCCCCCCCCCCCCCCCTCTTCCGCTCGCACGATATAACGTCATCACACGAACGTTGCTGAAACACGCGAATTACGACGTGGCAATGCAATCTTTCGCGCCAATTTTTCAAACTACTCATGCAAATCCACGAGAGTTTTTTTTTTCGGACACTCAAATTTATGCCAATTCGTTAAATATATATGCAAATGCACATATATATTTTCGTGTAAGTAATTTTTAGTTTTAGTTCAACGTAAGTTTATGTTGTATAGTGTATTCGAAAGAGACGATGCCGAACCCAAACAAATTCATAAATGAAATTTCATGTCGACGAATTTGGCAGCATGTTTGGGTTTGTTTGCGATCGAAAATCAAGTTTACGTTTAACTTCCGTTTACATTATATTCAAGTTAAATATTGCAATCGAATTGGACGATGCTAAACCCAAAAAAATTCACGAATGAAATTTCATGCTAGCGAATTCGACGGCTCGTTTGGATCGGATTGCGGTCGAAAGTAAAAATGTCATGTTCTTTATGAAAGTCGATAAATACTTTTATAAATAAATGACGGTTCTTCTGCGTTCAAGAATAATATTAACGTCATTTTAGGAATTAATAAACAAAGTTTAAGGAGTTTCGACACCAAAATCGAAATGCTTGTAGAGGATTGAAATTCATATCACCGAGAGATTAATTGAGGATGCCTTAACTGTCCAAAAATCAATCGAGTATTTATTAATGGACTAAGTGGAGAAACTGCTTAATTATTTAATACAATATTTCTAACACTAATCGCACTTTGTTCAGTTTTTTCAATTTAAATCGAAGCATTATTTTAACCCCTACAGCCTTATAACTAGTGTTTACGAAGTGCCACGTGTATCACCAAATGAATGAAGTTTCAACTTGAACCTTAAAAATCTTCGAAACTATGTGGTGAACCGGATTAATTTTTGGACAGTTAATGCATTCTAATTTAATCTCTCGCTGATGTGAATCAGACACCAAAATCGTTTAAAAGCATTTCGATTTTGGTGTCGAAACTCCTTAATTCAACCGAGTTTAATGTGCACCTGAAATGGAGGCTGCGAGGGGTTGGTGGTCACATCGAAAAATATAGTGCAACGTAGAGAATAGCATTTTTGTTCACCTGTCGCGCGGAACGCTGAACCAATACTCGGGCCGAAGTTTCTTCTTGCCGTAGCTCATTATCGGTGTCGAGCGAGGTATCTTTTTGTCCTTTGGTCTGCCGGTTCGTAGTCTCAGGTACAACGGTGGATCCTCGCAGGATCGTGCCGGCCGTGGGATCAATTCTGCGTCACAGATGTTTTATAGATCAGAGCCAAAAAAAAGGCGGCAAAAGAAAAAAAATAACACGTCACGAAATCTCCGAACGAAAATCTCCCACAACAAAATATTGGCGACGAATTCGCGAAAAAAACTCGTTCTTTTTTTCGCATTGAATTGCGCTTTTCATGTTCATCGAGGCATCGATCAATGAGGGCGAGAATTTTTCGCGAAATCGCAGTTTATCCAAACAGCGGTTTTTGATAAGCACACTCTGAAAAAAAAACAACCAAAAACTGTTTTACGAAAAGAAAAGTGAGGGCGAATGAGGAGGAATTTTTTGCATGTGACGAGAGGACAAATCGTTTTTTTTTTTTATTAATTCCGTAACGGGCAATCCTCCCGAAAGGGGTGACAGGATGAAAAGCGAGAAAGAAAAAAAAAGAGGGGGAGAGAGAGAGAGAGAGAGAGAGAGAGAGAGAGAGAGAGAGTTCTCTGCGACAACGGGGCGAAGGAGAAAGCAGCGTACATAATCCTTCGATGCAAACGGAAAACGAAAAAAAAATACGCGGCAAATCCCAGTTATTCGTTGCGGCGCGATCTCTCGAGTTGGATGAACCTCCCCACTTCCCTTCACCGTTTGGACATTGATCAGTTAATGAAGGAATAAAAGAAGATTGCGTCAGCCACGAGGATGTTGTGAAAAAAACAATTTCTCGAACATTCCTTGTTTTTTTTTTGTTGTTAACGAGCGCTACGAACAATCGTCGTAATCGATAAGGCGTGAAACAATAGCGATAATAATGCGCGAATATCAACGGATGTATTTGCCCCGAGTCCCAATTAATTATCACGCGCCGTGTCAATCTCGATGTCTCGTCGTGTCTCTTTTCAATCTTACATCCCGCTTCAATTGTCGTCCTGCGACAAATTATCATTGGCTAGCCACGAAATACCGCATTTGTTGAGTTTCAGATGAAATTTCAGCGGAGAGAGGATTTAATGATATTACTTATTGCGGTACTTTCGCCCTCTTTTCGTTCTCCCTCTGACTCTGAATTGAAAAAAAAAATAATAATTAAAAAACGGGTCTTGTTGTTATTCCGGGGATAAAAAATGAAGAGTTCAATTGAGAAAAAAAGTAAAAATAACGCTTTGACACTGCAGATTAGAATTCGGATATGTAGAAATTAAAGCTTCAAAGGGCCGGAACGATTATTTATTCCTTTTTCTCGACTCTTCGTGATCGTGACACTAGTGACAAGGACATTATCATTAACTGGGCAGAATCGAGTAACGAATAAATAATTCCCCATGGTACTGAGCAATATTGAAGTTTTCATCGCCAAAGTGCGTTGAAAAAATTATTCTTCCTAAATTGCCCAGTTTTCGCGACACTTGAAAAAACACGAGAGACACTTGAACATTTTTTTTCTCATTGGAACGCCACGAGATGAACCTGCAAAACGGACTTTCCGAGATAATAAAATAGAGAAAAGATAACATTTCAAATAAGATGCAAACTTTAACGTCGCGGTATCAGGCGATGTTTTGCGAAGGGTCGCATTATCTTCGTTTCAAGCGTGGAAAACGAAAAGAAATTAAACAAGCTTACAAGGGACTTGTGTGCTTTCATCTCCGGAGATAGAAGCGACCAAGGATAGAGGACCATAAATAAGCAATTTATGATTTTTGGGGTGAGATATCACTGAGAGACGATAAGCGAGAGTGAGTACAATGCTTGACAATAAAGATCCTAGAGAGAGGGAGAGAGAGGGAGAGACGGAGAAAGAGAGAGAGTGAGAGTAGAGAGAGAGTGAGAAAGGGAGAGACAGACAGACAGACAGACAGACAGACAGACACAAAGAGAGAAAAAGATTCTATTCTCGTACGAATCAGTGTGGTCTGGAGATAATACAGAAGAATTTCGATACTTTATTATTATTCGTTAGAAGAGGATGAAGACAGAGTCGAATAGTTAGAAAAAATGAGCAAGCTAATACAGTATGAACCTACCGAGGCCTTCAAGTTCGGGAAAATTAGGTGCTTGGACTAGAGGGACAACAGAAAGAGATGATATTACTATTATTAGTTGTGAGACGGAAAACAAAAAAAAACCTATTCCTCATTACCGTTTCGTGAAACATCGTGTAACTGTGGCGACAGTTTTTCTATTCTGATTTATCACCGTACGACAGAATTTTTCAGAACGATGCAATGTACGACAACCTTGTTAAAAACTGTTCTTCGAGTACACGAAGTTTCATACCATGCAAAAAAAACTATTTCGGTGGGTAGGTAGCGTGATCTCCAACTTATTCGTACCCAAAGAGTAGCACCCTGGTAATCTCATAGTTCAGTAGTAACGTCACTAGTAATAATGATATATATATATATATATATATATATATATATATATATATATATATATATATATATATATATATATATATTATCATGCTAATAATAAGTAAGTAAAGCAACTTCCTTGTGACTGTAAGTTGACAGAAACATTCGAGTGCTTTTATATTACTAATAATTTATTAGTAACTCCTTAGTTCTTATAAGTTGCTAGTAACTTATTAGTAACTTCTTAATTGTTATAAGTTACCAATAACTTTTAAGTTCCTCTTTCGTAACGACGAAAATGAAAATCGTGCTACCCTATCGCCATTTCGTCATATGTTTCCGACGGATCAAAGTATCGACTTTTTTCACATGTTGGAATCCCAAATTCTTAACTTATTTTTTGTTTGTTTTCTTTTTCTTCGGTACGACATAATGTGTGACGATTGTGTTTGCAGAGAAAAGATGGTAATTGTTTTTTCGTTCATCGCCATCGTATAGTCATTGAAACAATCGTCAGGAATTGACGTTGATGTATGGAAAGCGACCGATGGGAGAAACGAAGCCTAGTAGCGAAACAATCTGTACGGGCAAATAATAAGTGGCCTTTGCGGATTGGCCGGTGCGGTGTGCAGTTCGTACGATCGTCTCGCAACCAATGAATCGAAGATACTCGTGACCGGCTCGTCGCTAAATTGCATCGAAGTTTGCGTCGTTGAGAGGCGATGGAAGGGATGCCAAAAACTTGGATGGTTTGTCGATGAAATTGTTTTGCTGGCGGATTCGGAATACGGACGGAAATCGACGACAAGCAAAAAAGATAGGGAGATGAAAAAATATTTTTTTTTGTAACGCGTTCCAACGAGGCAAACCTCAAGGCAGTGTCTTCTGTTGACCAGGAATCGACTCGTAGATCATTGATTCACTAGTCGATGAATATTCGACGATTAACGCCTACGACGAGCTCTTTTCATTCTCAGTGCAAAACGGTAAAACATTTTTATTCTTCTTGATCTCGTCGAGAATGAAGGACAAATCGGAGAGGATTAACGTATGAAAGCTTACTGTCAAAGCTGACGAATAGTTCGGGCATATCGTCGACGGAGACCATGCTGCGATAGTCGAGTCTCGGTGGTGCTGTCGAAGTTTTACTGCCTCTGCTGCTGTCGACGCTGCTGCTACCGGAAGATGTGAGGGGCTGCTGTCGAATGAACGTACCCACGGAGGAACGCCTGCAAGAAATTTTGTACCAATGTATTATACGGTTTTCCACGTACCCATGAGCGTTGCGCGCGCACGCTCTGCACGTCTGGACAGCGAGGGATTGTAAGGAACAGTGTCACGACAGTCAAGAATAAAGGTTGGAAAAAAAAGAAGAACAGGTCAACTTAAGGGACCTTGCGCAAACATGGTCAAACGTTGGGACGAGTCCGATGTTGTTTGAGTTTGTTGTTGTGTTGATGTTGCCTGTAAGCGGGGCACACACAGCGGGACGAGTTTTTCTTGCTTGATGCGGGATGGATCGCGAAATGTCAAAGGTGTCCTCGCTTCTTTTTCCATGGCTGAAAAGGTTCTTCGCGGGTCAAGCGCAACGACAGCGATTTACAGGTGCGAATGGGACGATAAAGTTTCTCGTCGCGGGGGGAAAAGGTGGCGGTTCAAGGAGGTGCGGAAAAAAGGAAAGTACGGGGCGAATACGGTGGAGGGATTCGTGTACTTTTGCTTCTCTAGGTTCCTTTTCGGTAAACACATAAAGCGTTGTAACGTGTTGCGGAACTCCAATCAATAGTTGGCCTCATTGGTAATTAAGAATCGACAATCGATGACTCGAGCAACGAAAGAACTTTCAGACATTAGCCGTCGTTTCGACGATTTCTCGAACGAGTCGGTGAGAAAAAAATTGACAGAAATAAACAAACGATTATGAGACTCGTCACGATTAATTGGAATTCGACGAGATCGTGTGCGTTGTCCGTAACGTTGCAACGGGGACGGTATTATTTACACCGAGAGAAATGGTTTGTCGGAATTGGATGAAGTTCGGCTGCGATTTCAGCCTACCGTTTCGATTGATTGCAACTGACTGTAAGAAAAATCGTATGGTCGACTCGAGTGGCATTTTACTTAGGGGGTCTTTATGAGTTCAAAGTTGTGAAAATACACTTTTTTGCAGTTTTACAGGCTAGGCTCTTGACTTGAATTGGCAAAAAAGATTTCGTAAAAAGCATAAAAATTCAACGAATTGTACGATTTTTGTGAAGGCTCAGATCGCCCACTGCGCTACGGCAAACTGCTCCGCTGCGGTTTACCCTTTTTTTGCCTTTTTCTCGAAACTTGTATTACAAAACGGTGCAAATCGGATCGCAAAATTTAAGAGTCCGATTCACTTCAAATCCGGATAGAGCAAAGTTTATAACATTTTCGGGTGATTTTGTTCATACGTCTATCCATTTGTTAATAACAAATGATTTGACAGCTTGTCATTTCCGTAATTTTCATAATTTCAGAAAAGTGTTCGGTCATACGAAAGCTTTTTTATCATACTAAAAGTAGATTTTTTACTTTTCGTTTCAGATGACTATAGTTGGCGGAACACCAACTAGCTGTGCCGCAACAGCGGCAGTTTTTTCGCTCGTTCAACATAACAATTTCCGTAATTCTAATCAATTTTGCGACCTAAATAAATAAGAATGCAGTTCCTTCGCAAAAAATCATTTCTCTCGGTGGCGTATGGTAATAATCAACGATCCAACTATAGAGATAAATTAGAGACATAGAGAGAGAAACACTTATACAAAGAACATTGCAAAATAGTTCGAACTATACACGAAGGGGGCGCATCGCAATTGAATTTACAACAAGTAGTTAGTACTTCGGGGATTGCGGCAAGGAGAGTGGGGGAAACACAAAGGCGGTAAGAGTTGAGTGATGTGGGGGAAAGAAGTTGGCCGGGACGAGACTCACCCGATGAGACCTCCTGGGCCCGGAGAAAACTGGGGATTGCCGGCGTCCTGAGAGAGAGTGGCGGCGGTGAGCGGAGGAGTTCCTCCGGCTCTACCGGCACTCTCTTCGCTCGGCGTTTTGGCAAAGAGGCCCGAGCTAAAGTCACTCACCAGGTTGATCGGCGAGCTTTATCATATCCCAAACCATCATCGACATTACATTACATACGCTAGTGTTAGTCCACGGTCAAAAACGAAGCGCACATTCGAACCCATTTTCAGTCAGCGCCGTAGCACTTTTTCTCATTTAGGAGATAGGGGAGACTCTCGAGGCGAAATCACGCTCGCCGAGAAATATCGAAAACAATTCTCCGCCTGAGCCCGTGACACACCGCTCGCCTGATTGTCAGGTTTCAAGACCATTAATTAAATTGCATTGAATTAAATCAATCCGATCAATTTAAAAATTAATTCATTAGTATAAAATTTAATTTAATTTGAAATTCATTTAAATTCAGTGCTGAGCGTTTGTGAGAAAAACTGCGTATACTCTTCATCGACTTTTTTACCTCTGCGTATGTCATTTCGCCTCAAGAGAACCAGTTCATAGTATTTTTTTTACGCAAAATAAGAATAATATTCCACACTATTTGTCCTCTAGATTCTCCTTGTCCTTCAATTGTCACCTTCAATGATGTTCCATTCTAAGGGTCCGCGTTTTCTTAGCAAATTCACCGACACCATTGGAGACATGAATTGAACGAGCGAAAGAGTTTTTAGACAGAGAGTAATCGGGGTTACAAAATATTCGACGCGTTATTTTTCACGCTCTCAGAGAAATATCTCGTCACGATCCAGTTTGTCGATCCATCGGTTTTTCCTTCGTGAAAGAGTACGCACTCGGAACTTGGCTCGATCCGGCATCAGGTAGTCTTCGCGATACGTGACGAAGAATGAATAGAAAAAAACAACGACGGAGGAAAAGAAAAGTAACCGCAAGAAGCTGCGCTATCGGGCAAAGAAAACGATCTATAATCGGCAAACGATCTTTTTCTACAGGCGTTCCAAAAATAAAAAGTAAATTCTTGCGCACATAAGCGAGCTCTCGGCACCGCCGCTGAATTATTATCGCAATGCATCGAGAAACGAAACGTGACGAGAGTTCCTTACCGATTTCTTTTGTTTTTGCCACGCGCAAAAATATTAATTTACGGACTCCCCCTGTGGTGTTCCATTGTTAGAAAATAGTCAAAACAAAACGTTCCGAAGCATTCCGAATCGCTACGCGATATTACGAGATAATGCAAGAAGGAAAGAGACAAAAAAAAGAGCAAACATTGGTAATTCGCAACGGCGAATAATCGTGATCAATTTCAATTGAAAACTAAAATGGCGCCTTTCTTTCATATGCTTTACGTGCACCTTTACCTAGAGAAAACTTTGCTGAAGACTGACGAATGATGGCTGTCGGCGCTGTTCGGAAGGCTCGTGTTTTTATCAGCTACTGATTTACTCTCGTCTTCCTTCTCGCCGGTCAACCCCTCCATCCACGACAACGGATAGGATAGCCTTTTGAGCATCTGAGGAATTCAAGGAGCGAGTTTGAAATTTCGGAAATACGATTTTTTTCGCACCTTTTTATTGCACTAATAATGATATTATTATATAATTTAATAATAATAAATCATAAGAAAATTTAAAAATAATAACATTAATAATATATCGATATATTATCAAATATTAATAAAAATAATAACGATACTAGTAATAATGGTAATAAGAATGTTTAAAAAACGTAATTTCCATATTGTCAGGAGAAAAAAGAAGATTGCAAGTTGACCTGTTTTGTGGGCTCCAAGTGTATGCAAAGCGTTAACGGTGCGATATATATAAAGCATAGAGAATGAAATCAGTTTTTTCGTCACCTTGTTCCTACGCGTTTCCTGCTTGTCCTCGTCCTTGTGCTCCTCGTCCTTCTCGATTTCCTCGGCGTTACTGTCAAGGCTGAAGGATACCGAGGAAGCCTTTTTACGGCCGTTGATCGGCGGCGTGGCGTCGAGGGTCGTAGTCGTCGTTGTAGTCGAGATGTTCGTCGGCGCGATCGTGATCGGCGGCACCCAATCTGAAGACAATACTATGTCCGCGTCCGAATATACTTTCTTCGACGGGATTTGCTGTACTACCGGAAGTGGAGGATTGGGTTCGCGTATGTCGATACCTGAGTCGTAGCACGACTGCTTGACTAGAGATCCCTCCTCGTCCTCAGGTATGGCTATTGGTTTCGATGACTCTGCCTGAAAAAAAAAGTGAAGTCGATACAGATCGTGTATTGCGTGTATTGCCGAGAAAAAAAAATCAACTTTTATACCTGCGAACATGTTCAGAAAAAAAATTACAAATTTGTCCACTTTGGATTTACTTAGAAACTTGAATAATTCGGTAGTTAATTGATATTTGTCGAAGCCGGACCTTGTCCGAATTGAGAGAATCCTGTTGTTCGTCGTCGACCGAGAAGGACAATCGATCCTTGCTGGGTACGGCCCAGTGGTGATCCAGCATCGAGCGCCTGCGTTCCTCGAGGCTCCTGCTCGCTTGTCCGCTGCTCTCGTTGTCGTCGTCCTTATCTTTATCTTTGGTCGAAGCTGAACCTTCGTCCTTTGCGAAATAAAGGGGGAAAAAAATTACACTTCACGGATCTATGCCGAGATCGGAGAATTTTAATTTTGGCTCTTCGACTCACGTTTTGATGAGTACTTGATGCAACGATGAGTTCCCGGTCGAAAGCCTTTGGGAATGCGTCGCCCTCGCGTTCCGCGCAGCTGCAAAGGCTCTCGCTGTCGTCGACCACGAGCTCGGGAAAGTGCTCGTCCTTGGCGGGTGAGGGGCTCTTCAGCTCCGACACCGAGGGCTTCTTCATGTAATAGATCTCGGGCTTTTTGTCGACGTTACTGGCATCCGCGTGACTGACCCGCATGTGCGCGATGTCGTAATAGATCGCGGCGTTCACGACGAACTCCATTGGCGCTATGACGCCGTACGACTCGGCGCCGTGCTCGATCACCAGGGCGTCCGACACGTTGGGATCGAACATCACGGCGTTTGGGGTCACCAGCAAGACTCCGCTGACCACACCCTGTGAAAAAACGTGCGGGCATTCAACAATCATTGTTTCCTAGGGCTACAAAGTAGTTTTCCCCACACTAATCCAAACAAACAAACAAACAAACCCAAACAATCATAGTCAGACATTCATTCAGGAACATAATTAGCACAGCCCCAGACTACCTGTCCGTCGGTGATGTGGCGAACGTTTATCTTCAAGAAGCGCTCCCTGTAGGCCGGCTCGTCCTCGTCCATAGGTGCGTTCGAGTCCTGAGGAGTCTTGACGCGCTCCGTGTGGCCCGGCTTCGGGGATACGGGCCGCAAATTGTCCAGGAGATCTGCGACACAAGAATCCGGTGGGTTAAAAGTAGAAAAATCTTTACTCATGATCGAGGTTTCTACACGTCTCGGGTGGAAGGAAGTCTCTGCGTCGTGGCACGCTAATTTTTTTCCAACTTCGTGTTCGCCAAGTGAAGAGGAATTAACAGTAGCATGAGTATCGCCGACTCGTTGACGCACGTCCATTGAATTTAATCTACCGCAGGGAAGTTATAGCACAGTCGGGATTGGCGTTCGTGTAGTTCGACTGATAGGGAGCTCGACGACATTGTCGTGTGTGAGAAAAAAGGCCTGGCTTGCGGATCTATATTCAATATACCATGCAATAGTATATTTGTCGTTTAAAAACGTCAGAAGTATAGGATAGGGTGTGTAAATGGGAAAAAAATTAAAAATGTATATGGTGATTGAAAGATGCGTGCGAATAAAATAGATATGTCCCAATAAAGTGAATATTTAAATTCAATAAAAGAGTTACAGATTGTACATGGGGAAAAAATAACTGTGGACAAATAATCAAGTATCAAAGATATTCGCTCACTGGGAGTAGACGGCGTTAGGTAGACTCTAGTCTTGAATTAAAAGTTCTCGAATCCCGCTAAAACGTCATAGGTGACATTTGTTCGATGCATCAACGTCATCTATTTTAATTGTCTTTACAACGGCAAGATCTGTTCCAAATAAGTCACATTTGCGGGAACTTATGCTCCATGGCTAATAAATTGGCTGTGGAAATACAGTGTTAGCTAGAGGAACTGTACGCCGAAGATGCCCCATCGGGTACAATGTGGAAATAGTTGTGATTTCTCTGTAAACAAGAAGGAGGGTGGAAAACCAGCCATAAGAAGGGGGTGGCATATTACTAGCAGCTGGGAAGGTGGGAAAGCATCATTGGGGATCCTTATCGAGTCTGTCCGATGCATTTGAAGCTAGTAGCACGAGGAGAAGTCCGATGCATTTGAAGCTAGCACGAGGGAGTGTAGTTTTACAAGGAACACACCCAAGACCAAAAAGAAATAAATCTTGGAATGTTCAGGAAGATCTAACTCAGAAAAAAATTAACGAAAAAGTGAAACAAAAAACGGACTATCGCACTAAAATTGCACTTAGAAGTATGCCGAAAAAAAAAACTGACCCTCTCTCCTTAGATTTGTCCGGATCCGGTGCATTATTTTGTTACGACAAAAATTTTCGTGAATTCGCGGCGAGAGATAAGCGCCAGGCGTTTGAGAGAATAAAAATAGCACAACAATATGTCACCTTTGAGACGTGCCATAACCTCACTTCCAGCCGTTTGAAATATCGCGTACATGTCTCGTAGTTGAGGCGCGAGCACGATCCTCGTTGATAACCTTCATCGATCGACATACGAGCGGAGTTTGATTGCGCTAGCGATATCTCTCGCCGCGGAATAGTAATAGATAAGGAAAAACATTTGTGTTTGTCGATTAGGATCAGTGCACGAGCACGACGACGCCATTGCCACACTGTTGCGTCGTCTGCTCTACACGCTTGCGATCCTCGTATCTACATATAACGCGATGTTCAAATACGTTAATTTATGATTTTCCTACAGTGCCTAGAATGAAATTTCAGAGCTATTGAAAAAAATAGACGCAGGCGGTCGACGAATAATATTTTTTTGCGACTGCCGTTCGGTAAGTGCGAGCTCTGACTTGTCGACGAGCAAATACGTCTAAAATTCGGTGCCCTTCCCGCCAATTTGTAAGTGACGTTAGTCCGAATTGTGCGTACATTCGTCGAAGCGCTAATCCTTCGAGATAATAATAATTATTGTTATTGCTATTAACATCATTCTTGGATAACGTATACACGGTTAATAACAATAATAATAAATATTATTCATAATAATACATTAGTATATCAATTAATATTAATAATAGCAACAATAATAATAATAAATTAATATATTATAATAATGAAAAAAAAAAATGATGACCGAAGTAATAATGCTAATAACGATGATGTTACCTCTTTCCTCGGTGGGCAGGTCGTCGTGCGACTCGTGACGATGATCGCGACATGGATCTGGACTGGGTGCATCGGGCGCGGCGCCGCTACCCGTGCGAGCCTCCCCTTTTATTGGCACCCACAATTGTTGTCCGGGATACACGAAAGTGCTGCCCAGTCTGTTTAATTTGGTCAGCTCGGACGGCGTTGTGTCGAATCTCGCCGCCACTGAGATGAGAGTGTCCCTGTCACCGACCTGCGAACAATCGTTATATTACTCATGATAATCACTTCTAGCATAATTAAGTAAATACATCCAAGTTAAGGTATATGTATCAATAATAATTATTATAATAAAGTTGCAATTCTGCTGAGGTCGTTCCACCGTAATCAAAAACCTCCCCCGCTATTTCGTTACGTCCAAATAAATGTTTGATTGCTATTTTTCACGGATGATTAATTGGTATTAGCACTACCAAAACTTTGGACTTTTAAAATGATTGTCATTAGCCACTATCATCATTATGATTATCATTCTTGTTAACGTGCACAATAATTATAATAATTGTAATCACAATAACAACAACAACAATGGTAAATTTATATACTTATACCAATTATGATCATGATTATAATGCTAACAATAATAATTGCTATTAGAATAATGACAATTTGACATTAATGTCGCCGTATCATAATAGTAGATGAAGTTTTTTTTTCATTTATACATTGAACATTTATTCTCAATTGCTAATGCCCAGTGTCGATTAGGGCAACGGTGAATTTAAATTTTGTATTTATTTTTTATAGAATTAAAAAAAGCTGGCAGCCTTCTATCAGTCGTCTCCGGCGAGTTCTGGAGGAATGCACGCAACAGGATCATCACCGGCGGTTCGTAGACCGAAAATTGTGCCCTCTTTTTTAACCCTTGCTCGACGATGTAGCTCGACGCGTGTGTGTAGATCGATACACGACCGAAATATTTTCCGGTTGCAATTTCACGGATCGCTGCTAATGTAACGTTATACGCTCGTTTCCCTTTCAGCTCTCTCTCTCTCTCTCTAAGCTATTTGAAGCTCAAATTTGAATGTTGCACACGTTCGCCCTTTACCCATCGCCCTTCGAACACTATCCAGAACGTTTTGCATTGGCTATTGGAAAACGACGATGGTTGACCTGCCCGGTAGCAAAATTTGCTGCTGAATTACACGCGCGACAAATTTATCGAATGTAAATTTAACAGGTATTGTAAATTGAAGAGCATATTTGATTTGGAAAGCTTATTTTATCGTACTGTTAATAGAAATATATATACGCGTTATTTTAACGTGTTAATTTTGTGCGATTTTTTATGAGCGATATAGTCGACACGATATTGAACATCGTACGTTGGTGCCGTTCATTATTATTTATATATTTGTATAATAATGTAAAAAAATTAAAATAATTGAAATAAATGAAAATGATAATGAAAATAAACTCAAATAATAATTAAGGAGGTACACCAGCTTCATACAATGTTGCCATGCTAAACCATGGTAAAATTTCAAAATGGTGATAGATCAATAAAATTTGGTGAATATATTCTTTAGTATTATATATGTCAATACAATTTTTTTCAGATTTTTTCATTGTGCCGTTATCGAGTAATTGAACATTGAAGTTCACGTGTATAAGCATAGCGTTTTTATAGATATAGGTATATATTCCGGGTATAAGAATAAACGCTTGTGAATTATTTGTAAGAAAACGGCACAACCAAAAAATCTGAAAAAATTTGTATCTACATGAATAATACTAAAGAATATATTCACCAATTTTTATTGATCTATGACCATTTTGCTGAAGCTGGTGTACCTCCTTAAAATAAATTCCAATAATAATCAAAATAAATTCAGATAATAATGAAAAGAAATTTAAGAAATAGACACGTATATTCTTTGCTACGCGTATCTTTCTGTTGACACACGGACCGGTGTATTCGAGAATTTTACGTTTCTCGATCCGGTGGGTTCGCCGGATCGCACTTTAATTAGTACACCATATTTTGGCGCATCGAGGTCCCCGGCTTGCCTCGCTTTCCATAACAGCGTCCTATTGCTCAAACGTGCGAGATTTGCGGTTATGTATTTTCGGCATTAGCACGAGCTTGCTGCGCGCGTAATGTTGAGAGGCTATCGATGTAACCGAATGCACCTGCTTAATGTGAACAAACTGATCCATTCGCCTTGTTACAGCCCCATATGAAATAACGATATTCGGTCTCTTCACGAATTCCGTCCACGAGCACGTGACAAAATTAGAGAAAGAGAGGGAGAGGGGGAGAGAGAGAGAGAGAGAGAGAGAGAGAGAGAGAGAGAGAGAGAGAGAGAGGGAGAAATTAAGGGGTTACCCCACTTGCGATTTTGAAAAAATCGAATTTTTTTTATTGCATTTTTTGAAGTATAAGTATCTGAGAATATGTCCTGAAAATTTCAAGTCGATCCGAACAAAATTGACTGAGATATGAGCGTTGAAAGAGAAGAATCCGCGTTGAAAGAGCGTTGAAAGAGAAACTTTAAACGCGTTTTTCTCAAAATGGCATTTCTGAAGTCGGTGACCAAGATTACTCGAACACTAATGAACCGATCTTCTTGAAATTTTGCAGGCTTATTTAATACATAAAAATGTAGTCTTTAATCGTTCGATTTTTTTTTTCGAAAAAAAAAAATGGCCGTTTTACAGCAAAAAAACGGCCGTTTTTTTCGTTAAAATCGGACCATCAACTTTGACTGTCCGCCATTTTGTGAAAAATGAATATTTTTTAAAATCCTTCGATTAAAGACTAGTTTATACTTATGTTTGACTAAATCCATCCGCATTTTTTTTTCAGATGATTCACTTTGCCGCAATGTTGGTCACCGCAAACCGTGTATATAAAAACATTATTTCATTGACGGCCATTTGCCACTAAACAATGTAATATTTTTCAATAAAAAAATTACTGAAAGTTCTTCAAGATGTATTCTTTAAGATGGTATATTGATCGATTAAAAAAGTTTTGTAGTTTTCTTTTAAAAAAAATCACGAAAAAGGCCTTTTTTGCGCTACAAGTGGGGGTAACGCCTTAAGAGATTAGATTAGAATATATTTGATTAGCGCACTAGGACTGAACCGTCCTCTGGCACTCCACCATCGTATCCTTTTCTGCACAGTAGAGAAAAGAGTACAAAGGAACGTGAGAAAACGTCTCGATACACGAGCAAATGAAAATGATTCTATATAAGCCAAATAAAAAACAATTTGAGGTTGAAATTGACCTTAAAATGGAAAAAAAAACAGAACGAAAAAGGGAGAGAGAATAGAAAGTAATAGAGAGGGTATAAACGACAGTTACTTGAATGGAACGGAACGACTGAGCGAAAAAAAAAAGGAAAGAGGACAGAGAGGAGGGAGGGAAAAAAACAGTCTCTCGAAGAGGCTTTAAAGGCTCGTGCCTGATACGCGAGAAAGACAAGAGAACGAGGGCCAACCTGCTGGTCCGGAGGTAAGAGTTTCTCTACACACACACACACACACACACGCACGCACGCACGCATACAAGATCGGAGAAAGCAGAGGGAGCGAGCGGCGAAGGGGTGAAAAGCTGCTTCCTGGAATGGAGAGAGCCAGAAAAGAGATATTGTCTTGCAGGCTATTTTTTTCCTTCCATCATCGTCTTTCTTTTTTAATCTTTTTTAATCTTCCGCTCTCTTTCTCTTCCTGTCTCTCTCTCTCTCTCTCTCTCTCTCTCTCTCTCTCTCTCTTTGTGTGTATGCGTGGGTGTCTTTCTCCCTCTTCCATGACTCGACGGAGATCCGTTCAAAAACGACAGGTCTTTTCTATTCCCAACAAAAGAAGGCTGACAAAATCCGTCCAGCCTGATTCTCCTCCATCTCCTCCGTGTCCCTTTCGCGAGATCTTCCACATTTCCAAGTCATTTGGCTAAATACTCCCGCAGTCTCCCAACACGTAGCCAAGAATCCACTTGGCCGCTGTACACTCGGATGGTGTTATTTTCACGGAGTTCCTTATCTCGTGAGGCTGTGTGCTCTTTTGAACGCACGATATTCGAGGCATTCGATCGAATTGTGATTGTTAACAGCAGCGGTGGAGATCCTTTCGTTACAAGAATTTACGGATGACAAATCCAATATTATATTATATCGTTTCTGCTATTGGTATAATTTTTTCTTTTTACATTTACATTTATTTTTATTATTATTAGTTTTAATTTCATCCTTAATTGATTTTTATTTCCTTTTTCATGTCATTAGTATGATTATCATTATAACTATCGTACTACTATTGTTTGAAGTTTGCATTGTTGAAATGCAATGAGAACGATTTTTTTTTCTAAAATTTTCTTTGGCCGGTTTGAGCAACGAAAATCAATCAAACATTTTCAAGGATGCTTCTTTCGGAATGTACAATCGAAATGTGCGAAAAAAGAAGATTTTGGATAGTAATGCAAATAACGAAACAAAAATATAAACGAGAATTTTCGTTGCATTCCAACGATGCAAACTTCAATGTCTTATTACTCATATTAAAGCGATAATATAGTAATAGTTTTCCTGGAACCGTTTCATTTAATATTTAATACGTACGTGAGAACGAAAAAAAGAACTCACCGTGTAGGCGACTGTGTTTTCCGGCTGACAGAGACGACTGTGCTTTTTCTCCGTCGTAATACTTCCATCTTTGCTCTCGCTATCTGAATCTGCAAATAAAAAACATGATTTTATCGATTATTGAGGAGAACAACATTTTATCAAACTCTTTCCATATGAAAAAAAAACGAAATTTCAGTTATTTTACAATTTTGATTTTGTGTTGTTGCTTATTTCATAGACAAAATATCAGTAACGGATAATTTCGGAAATAGGACACAAATGAAAGATTCGTTAGTTTTTCGCGTCCACACGCATGCTTGCCTCCAATCGGAAGAGCTTAATCGACGTCGCGACGTCAGTACTTGTGATTTGATTTTTTTATTTTCGAAGCTGTCCTCGATCGCCCCTGAAGGTTAAAATCGATATAAGTTCAAGAGCATTGTCGGGAACAACGAGCCTTAATGGACAAATAAGTCGTTGTCGATCACGTGATCGGCGCACACGCGTACGTGCCGCCTATACATATGATGATCAATATTTGACGTCCTCATCGGTGGAACGGACTGCTCGGTAAACGAGTCGATACGAGAGTAGTGCTCGAAATACAGAAACGACCGAGGATCTCTATCTGGCTCGTGCTATGCCTCACTCGTTTAGTATAGTTTCTCTCCTTGCGACAAAGGGAGAGGCAGAGAGATACAAACGATAATTCTCGACTATCTATACGGTTCTTGGTCATGGACGATTTTTGTATATATATGAATATGCGGAATATACTCGTCCGCAGTTTCCAGTCGAATACATCACATGCAAACGTCGCAACAACTTTGTGCGAATTAACGCGACGATACACGGGGACTCATCGTTTCCATCGTTTCTTTTGATTATACCGCGCGGGAAAACAAACGGCTGTATATTTTCGAAATGATTTTTCCGCTCCCGTCATACATGTAAAAATGCAAAAGAGACAAATTGAGAAATAAAAATGATAAATTACAAATCATATTTATTGTTAATTGTTGACAAATAATATTATTCATTTTTTTCGTACGGAATTGTAAAAATTAGCCATTATGTTTTAAATGAATTAATTAAATAATAAATACGAATTATATTATACGTCCGATATTATTTATCATCACCGGTGTCTCGAAATTCGTCAAGGTGAATAACGTGGAGATACCGTAGTCATGTTTTTTCCCCGTTTTCGCATAGATCGGAATAAAAAAATAAACGAGTGTCAAGCGATACCTAATTTGAGGCGAACGAATTTTTGTGGAAATAGAGTGGGCGCGTCTCCTTCGGCAACGTACAAGACAACGTAGTCTCCGTATTCTATCTCATAAATGTAAACGTTCTTGATGATCTCGTAGTCGAATTCGAGATCGTCGCTTGATCCCTCGATCTCGCGAGCATCGTGATGATCCTCGTGGGCGACCATTGCCAGCCTCGCGTTTGTACTTCGCTATTGGAGACCGCGGACGAATCGGGCACGCGCACTAATTGCACTACATTCGAACACGCACAATTGAGATGCAACAAAAATAATTATCGTTTTTATTTCTCGGTCACTCAATTTTTCAGCGATTTTTGAAATATATACTTTTCCTCGCCGACGCGATATAGATTAATAATTATCTCGTGTGTGATAAATAATTATCTCGGTGTGATAAGCGGCTTATTTGTACGTAGAAATGTACTCGTTCGATTTATCGCGAAAAATCGTTTTTTCTCTCTTCAACCAACTCGACTTTATCCTTCGATAACGTTTTAATTTTTTCTGTACGTCTAAAAGTAATCGATCGCAGTGAGGACATTTTTTCTTCACGGAGCGTGTCCTATCCTCTCGAGACCGCGTCGAATCTCCTACTGTCCGTCTCGTCGCGTTAAGCGTTGCACAAAAAAAACGTATCGTTACCACGTCAAACAACACTTGCAGATTGCCCGCCTATGCAGAGATGTGCGTGTGTGGTTTATGTGTACCGATCGGAGCTTGCTAAATAATCCCTCGGCAAAATCGATCCGAGAATGCGGTGATAACGAGAGAGAGAGAGAGAGAGAGAGAGAGAGAGAGAGAGAGAGAGAGAGAGATCGGATTTATATGGACCGGATCAGAGTCACGTATTTGCATAGGATATATACAGGGTGGCTCGAAAGTACACTACCGGCGGAAAGTTTCCGGATAAAAATTCAAAAAATTTCCGGAACGATTTTTGATGCCATTTCGCCGATAGTTGACATAAATAAATTTAATAAACGGCATTATGAAGGGGAGAAATTCACCTTCATTCCTATGTTTTTTTTTAAATTTTTCACTATTTTTTTTACGACTAGTATCTTTTTTCGAAAACGACAATATTTCGCCATTTTTTTCTTCCTTTTCTGGTCGACCCCGTTTGCAGACAAAACATTTTAAATGCATTTCTTTGACCGGAATCATGAAGGGAGGAGCTCAAGCTTCAATTTTTTTTTCAAGTTCCGTAGGATTTTTTTTCTAAAGATAATTTGTGTTTTTTTTTAAAGAGACAATTTGAAGAAAAAACGCGTAACGCGTAACGACAAGGATTCAAAAAAAAACCGCAAGGTAGTAAAAGGTTGAATCGGTTTTCGTTGAATTCGGGAGAATTTTTTCAGATTTTTTTCAGAACCCAAACAAACATAAATTTTAACTTTGATTGTACATATCACGAAGAGAACACCAAAAGCAAACTTGCTTGTCTGCTCTAATTAGCAAAAGAGAAGGAAATTAGGTTGGAAAAAAGGTTGGCCACTCATGATCTAAATGCTTCGTATCAACACCTATCCAAACCACCCCATCTATGTTCTACGATCTTTTTAACTATTCGGGAAAAAAACTTTTCGTTGTTTTTCTCTTCTGGGTGTGTACCTTTTTGGGTGTGTGCTTGCGATTTTTTTACTCGTGTTATCATTACGAAGCATACTGTTAAGGAATAAATAAATTATCAACTGAGAACTAACGTCGATGTCGTAGATTTTGATTAAAAGTTTGGAAAGATCGTCACTAAGTTCAGATCATAAAACAACATGCTTATACTAGCCTAACTGGCTCCCAGTTACTGTCAAAACCTTCTCAGAGGAAAGTACATATACAGACGCGAAAAATAAATAAAAATCTAAGCTATAGAAAAACACAAAAAAATGTAATACTTTTTTTCGCGAAAAGTAGAAAAGATCGTAGACCATGCATGTCTAGTTTTTCCGTTTGGACGTCACTTTTGAGGCCACCCTGTATAATGACTTACATATATATTAGGCATAATTACTTTGTACTCTTATGCGGATAAATGAACTGTCACCATTGAGGCACATAAGCCACGCAAGGCTTATAAACTTCACTCTCAAATGAAAAAAACTTATTCACAATCAGATTTGTGATCTCCAGTACCGAGAAAGAATTTATTGGCGTTCATTTCTCAGCACATCTATCAAACCCGAGAGTAAACAAATAATGTAAACGAAAAATGATCATGAAAAAAAATGTATCGGACGTTCAGTTTTTAAATTGACATTTGCGCTTTTTTTTTGTTTTAGTAATTTTTCCGCTCTTTTCCTTTGCATTTGTCTCGCGGGATGGGGAAACATCACGATTGCAGCGTTGCGATGCAACGGAAATGAATCTTTTTACCACAATCTTTTTTTACCGATTGAGACTACGAAAATCCCTCGAATGTTTTTACGTATCCTCGTTGGAAATTCACAATCTCGATGTGCGAAAATAGGTTTTGAAGGAAGATAAAAAAAAAAAATATTGCAACAAAGATTCGCAGAGGTGAAACTCTATGGATCTCGCATACCCGTCGAAATACGAGGAAAACGATTAACTTCATAGAATGAATGCCAAGGAGGCTTAGGTTGAAAAAAGAAGTCTGCGCGAAACGCCCCATACATGAATGAATCGAAACAGCAAGTGTGACTGTGTAACCGAGGGTAGTCTTTTTATCTTCTGGCCACTCGACTTTCTCGGTGATGAAATTTGTTAATACTAAGAATGATTAATAAGTTTACATTGATACGAACGGTTGAAGATTCTCAGAGTTATAGATTCTCTCTCTCTCTCTACATATACACGCACACACACAAATATATCTATATATACACACTAGGCACAAAAATTAAAGGATATGAAAAAAATCCGAAATTTTTCGCCGATTTTCAAATGGCTGTCATGACGTGAAAAATGGTCGTAGAGCAAAAACAAAGAAAAGCAAATTGAAGCTTCGAGTGTTTAGTTTTGAGATCCTGAAGTCAAATATTTTAAGCGTTGACCATTTTAGCGTAATCATAAAAAAGCCAGCGGTAACATTTTTTGTAAATTTTTGCTCATCTTTAAAAAGGTGCACGGGCGTCAATGATTCTCTTTCCGTACTTTCTTTTAAAAAATCTTGTAGCTTGATTCTGTTCCTTTAATTTGAGCGGTCGGAGAGCTCTGTACAATGGTTTTTCGCCGAGTTATCGGTGTTCAAAGCAAAAAAGACACTTTTGACTTTGATCATCAATTCCTCGGGAACTAATGGTCGTATAGAAAATAAAGGAAGGGTTCTGAAAACTTCAGTCTTCTCTATAAGCTGCTTTTGTTGTCTTTACGTACAATTTTTTTTTCGATTAAAAAAATCTGATTTAAAGAAAATAAAAAAATATTTTTACGATTTTTCATTTAACTTGGGATAACTGTACAAATAATGAACAGACGAAGGATAATTTTCATTTTTCTTTTACCTCGAAGTATGCCAAAGAAACCTACAGAAGTTGAAACCGCTGCGATTTTTTTTCATAGTGCTCCGACTGAGTGAAATTGCAACTTTTGCTGAAAAGTCAATTAAAGGACATTTTTCTTTTTCTACCCATTTTTCAAGATGAAAATGTTTTTTTAAATCAATAATCCATATTTTTATCACCTCAAAATGTCAATTATTGAACTAAAAAAAAACAAATTATCAAAAAAAAATTAATTTTTTTTTACAATATTCAGAATGTTTTTTTACAATATTCATCCAAAAAAATGGTTCGATTTTTACGAACTGTCTCAATTCACCATTTCTTTAAATGCCATTTTAAAGGCGATGTCTCACATCCACCGAGCGGCCATGAATGAGTGCAAGAAACATAGCTAAATTGCAGATACCCAATGATTTCTGGATCAAGGAAAAATATGGATCGTTGACAACAACAAAAAATTCATCTTGACATAATGCATGAAAAAATCAAAATGCATCCTTTAATTGACTTTTCAGCAAAAGTTGCAATTTCAAACATTCGGAGAACTTTGAAAAAAAAATCGCAGTGGTTTGCACTTTTGTGGGTTTCTTTGGAATACTTTGAGGTAAAAGAAAAATGAAAATTATCCTTCATCTGTTCATTCATTATTTGCAGAGTCATCCGAAGTTAAACGAAAAAACGTAAAAAGGTATTTTTTACCTTTTTTCACACCGTATTTTTCGAATCGAAAATTTTCTATTTATGAAAAGACAATAAAAGCAACTTATACAGAATACTCTGAACTTTTCAGAACTCGCCCTTTATTTTCTGTAAGACCATTAGTTACCGAGTCGAAAGTGTCTTTTTTGCTTTTAACACCGATAACTCGGCGAAAACCCATTGTACAGAGCCGCCTGCTCCAACTAAAAGGAATCAATCAAGCTAAAAGAATTTTTTAATGGAATTACCGAAGAAATGCATTGACTCCCGTGCACCTTTCGAAAGATGAGGAAAAATTTGGAAGTAATGTTTTCCGCTCGTTTTTTTGTGATTACTCTGAAATGGTCAGGCATATCCAGTGTATTTCATGGGAATGAAGTTTGTACTTTTGGAATGCACCGAAAATTAATATTTTTGGGTCGAATTCATTTATCTTGGCAGTTTTCATGTACAAAAGTTCGTCAACCATTTTTTTTAATATTTCCAAGATTTGCAAGATCTAATGCAAAAAAAATAGTGTCCAATAATGAAAAACGAGGACATGAAAATTAAATAATAGGATTTGTGGTGTTCTAACGATACCAGGCTTCAAGAGTATTTTCACCGTACCACCTGAATCCAACCTAAGCCCCTCGACAATTTTTTCAAATATTTATTCCAAGATTTACAATATAAATTTGCAGAACAAAAGTATAATAATTATTACAAACAAGGAAATTGAAAAATAAAACTTTCGTTGTGTTCCACCGATACAAGTTTCAAGAGCATTCCATCGCACAGTATCAAGCTTAATCTTGTTGTTTTTAAAATTGAAGGATACGAGGCCGATCGGTCGACATTTTACCGAACAACGCGATCAAAATATCGATCCCATTTGTCGGCCGTACTGGGAAATGATCGGTATCGTAAGATTCGATTAATTGAATTCCAAGCTTCGAGGCTTTAATTAATTCAAGTGCATGATATTTTCACGATAAAACGAAGAACAAAGGGACGAATCTTGAGTAGCCGTAACAGTTGTGGGTGGAATAATGTGAGTACCGGGAGGTGCGATTTCGGGACCAATATACGGATATTGGAGTGGAGCGCTGCCCAAAGAGAAAGAAAAATCCGACTCGAACGTTATCGCGGTAGGAGCGGCGATGTCGACGACCGTTGCGTGTGGATTGCCGCTAAAACTACCGCGAAGTGTTGCAGTAATGTTGCAAATGCGACGCCTCCCGCGTTGTCGTGCAGGATAAAATTAAACGGCGGCTGACTCACGCGTGTATGCGTCAACGACGATAAGGATTCGAGACGGGTTGTGCGGGCGCGTTTGACGCGAGGGGCTCTCTCCTAAGGAGTATTGTGCAAAAGAATGGGCCGTTGCCACGATTGGTTCGACTGACCCAAAAAATGGAAAAAGAAAAACTGAAAAACTTTTTTTCGATCTTTTGAATTTTTTAGAAAAAAAGAGACCGGCCCTAGCAATAGATGGCATTGGGTGGAATATTTTCTCGAATGAAAAGTTGACAATACACATGACGATAGGTCCATAAAGTCTCGCTAAAACGCCACAGGTGACATTTGTGCGACGCGTCAATACAATCTATTTCAATTGTCGTTACAATGGTAACAAAAAAGCAGTGTCGTGCTGACCAGGCCGAAAATCATGATTTGGACTTTTGCATCGTTGGAACGCAACGACAACGAATTCTTTTTCACTGATAACATTTCTTTTTGGCGGGTTTAGGCTATGAAAATCAATCGAACGTTTTTACGTATTTTCATAACAGATTTACGACATTGAGTTGTAGCAAAAAGGTTTCGAATAATAATAAGAAAGAAGGAATTTTAAAAAATGACTGCAGTCCAACGATGTAAACTTCAACGCCATTCGCAAAGCATAACTTGGGATCTTTATCGACTGCGACTGATGCGTTTGAAGCGAGCACTGCACGAGAAGAGGCCGGAATGGTACAATCACCATGACAAGTTGATTCTGCAGCACGACAAAGCCAGTCCGCATGTTGCTCAACCGGTTAAGAAGTGGGTACTTGGAAGGAGTAAACTAGGAAATGCTAGCCCACCCGCCATATTCCCCAGACATCGCTCCCTCCGATTATCATTTGTTTCAGTCGATGCAGTAAGCGCTCACGGCTCGACACTTCATCTTGTACGAAGGATTCGAAAATTGGCTATATGGCTGGTTTGGAGTAAACAACCAGAATTTCCTCTGCCTGGAATTCGATTGTTGGCCGAAAGATGAGCCAAGCTTTTCTCTTTCGATGATCCATACGTTGAATTACCCAGTTCACAGTTTGAGAAAGAATGGAAGAAGAACAAACCCAAACGAAACTAATCCAATGCAAAGAAATTTACGCAGTACGACAAAGAATGGAAGAAGACCGAACCGAAACAGACTCAAACAAACTTACGCAATACGACAATGCATGGAGGAACGAACCAAAACAAACCCAAAGATGGGAGGAACTACGAACCCAAACAGTCCGAAATGAATTGACACTATACGACAAGGTACAACAAAGCTATACAACCTAACGGGCTATGACAAAGGATGAAGGAACAAAACCAAACAAATCCAAACGAATGTACACGGTACGACGAGGAACGCAGCAAGAGCGAATCCGAACAAACCCACGCGGTACGACAAAGAATCGAGGAACTACAAACCCAAACAAACGCACGCGACACGACACAGAACGGAGCAATAACCCGTGAATCACCATCTTTCGAAACGAACTACGCAATGGAAAAAAAGAAGAAAAAAAACGCAATAATTTTCATTGCATTTCAATGACGCAAACTTTGACAATAGAATTTCGTGGCTTCGGACATCCCGACGAGTCACGAGACATAATCGACGCTCCGTTGAACACCTGACACACGTTAGTGTCGTGTGTCTTACGCGCAGGAGCTGCGCTCGCGAGATACGCGGCTTGACTGGCGTTCGCGATCACCATTCAGCGGTATTCAGCCGAGAAGTTCTCGCGTGTTTTACGCCACACGCGAGATTAGTAATGCCCGCTCGAGCGTGCGCCATATTGTAATTGCGTAACGGCAAGATTGTCGAATTGTTTAAAGTCCGGGGAGACGAGGAAAGGAAAAAAAAAACGAAACAAAAAAGAAACGAGTGGCGTCGCTGCGCTACGTGTCCGCGGTCGTATCTCGAAACGCTGAGCCAACCGAACCGACGCAAGCTAATCCAGCCTTGTATGTGCATACTGTCATTTCTACGAGTTATCATCGGCGCTCCGTTACCGGCTGAGCAATGGTACGGCAGAGTGACCCCAAATCGTTATCGCTGTGTTTCAGTAATTCCCTGGTTACTCCTGCAATTTATAAGTCAATTAGCGATGCGCCTGAGAGGGGGCCTCATTGGGGCAAATGGAAATGAAGAATGTAGGGACTCTCGTAAGGGCTGGAGTAAATGAGCCAAAAAAATTGTCAAGTTTCTAGTTGTGTGTTGGCGTATATAGAAATAGAAATAGAATAATTGTAAATGGTATTCAATTAGCTTTGAAAAGAATCAGAAAAATGGTGATAACAATTGGAATAGCTGTAAGTCTAATGAGAATAATTATAATAAAATTAAAGTAATAGTTCACTTTAAATAGTAGAAAGTCGAATGGGAATTAAATTTTTTAATCGTGAAAAGTGTAACGACTTTTATTATCCTTTGCATTTTGTATATCAACAAAAATTTAGTTCATTAAAAAAAATTATTGCAAATAAAATAAGAATCATCGTAAATCATATGTGTGTGTGTATATATATATATATATATAATGACTGTAAAGAGAATTTAAGTAATTGAAATAAGAATTCGACCAGTTTAAAATAAATATGGAAAAATTGTACACACAATTAGAATTATCGTAAATTGAATGTAAGGAAATACACTTAAAATAATTTCAAATTAAATTGAAATCATTGTGAATCGCCTCAGAACAAATATAAATATAATTAATACAATTTTAACCCTCGCATGGCCCACTGGGGTCTGAGACACGCGGACAAAAAACGTAAAATAAAAAAAAATCGCTTTTCTCGAGAGAAAGAATTTTCCAAACGAGTATTTCTCAGAAGTTCTTAACTTTGATGATTCGGTCAATGCATAAACAGATTTATCGACTAATTGGCTATCGATTTTAAAAAAGCCATCGAAATACGACTATTTTACTCGAAGTTATGATTGAAAATCCGAATGGGGTCCCACAAACCTGAGTGTGGCAAGTATATCCTGAAAAAATGAGTTTGGCATGCTAAGGTTAAATAAAATTCGAACATTCTAGACGGAATTACAAACGTGGTGTGAATATAATTATTTTTGAATAAAGTTTGAACATCAATATTCTTGAGAAAAAAAAGATATAATGATGCCATCGTCATTTAGCTATTCGGCGGTCCGCGAGACACAATAGCCGCATCTTTCCTTTGCGCCGGAAGTAACGAGACTACTCAAGGGAGATTCGGGTCGCAGTATATGAGGAAAATGCAAGTTCGGAGCAACAAAGATTGAGAGATCGTGAGAGTGAGAGAGAAAGAGAGAGAGAGAGAGAGAGAGAGAGAGAGAGAGAGAGAGAGAGAGAGAGAGGAGTCAGAAGTTGGGAAACACCAAAGAGATCTCTCCTACGAGAATCGAGGCCAAGAACGCAGCTTGGGCCGGAAGTCAAGCTGTGCTTCACGATGGCTTGCAGCTGGAGTTTACGAAGTCTCTCGCGTTTGGCGGACTTTCCGCAAACAGGATAGCGAGCGACGGGCCAGAGCGCAGGGCTATCGAGGACTTTGCAGAGAGCCAAGGGGCTCGAAACTTTATCCGACGGTAAGGGCATCCGAATACCTCCCTGTGGCACGAAAGATCAAATTGGAAAGTGGAACAAAGGCGAGTACGCACCCTCGAACAGCGTCATACCTTGATACATCCATGCAAGAGTGCATCGAAGATGGGGATACGTAAAGAACAGAGAGATACGTGTCGTAAATCGCGAATTAACCAATTTACGATCGAGACGCCCCTTTCTCCGTTCTCCGCGTTATTATAGATTATTATCAAGGTATTTTTTTTTCAATACTTCAATCATTTTGCCAAAATTCGAGCTAAATTAATTTGAAAAGCTCAATGAAATAAAAATGACGCGCAATAATTATCGCTGTAATATTGCGAAGGAATGCAAGTTTTTTTCGGTTGTTTTGTTTGGGTTCGTTAAGGGGCTAGCCCCACTTGCGATTTTGAAAAAATCGATTTTTTTTATTGCATTTTTTTGAAGTATAAGTATCTGAGAATATGTCCTGAAAATTTCAAGTCGATCCGAACAAAATTGACTGAGATATGAGCGTTGAAAGGGAAGAATCCGCGTTGAAAGAGCGTTAAAAGAGAAACTTTAAACGCGTTTTTCTCAAAATGGCATTTCTGAAGTCGGTGACCAAAATTACTCGAACACTAATGAACCGATCTTCTTGGAATTTTGCGGGCTTATTTAATACATAAAAATGTAGTCTTTAATAGTTCGATTTCTTTTTCGAAAAAAAAATGGCCGTTTAATAGCCAAAAAACGGCCGTTTTTTTTCGTTAAAATCGAACCATTAACTTTGACTATCCGCCATTTTGTGAAAAATGAATATTTTTTAAAATCCTTCGATTGAAGACTAGTTTATACTTATATTTGACTAAATCCATCCGCATTTTTTTTTCAGATGATCCACTTCGCTGCAATGTTGCTCACCGCAAACCGTGTACATAAAAAAAATTATTTCATTGACGGCCATTTGCCACTAAACAATGTAATATTTTTCAATAAAACAATTACTGAAAGTTCTTCAAGATGTGTTCTTTAAGATGGTATATTCATTGATTAAAAAAGTTTTGTAGTTTTCTTTAAAAAAAATCATGAAAAAGGCCTTTTTTTGCGCTACAAGTGGGGGTAACGCCTTAAGGCTTTGCGTTTTTCGGTGTCTGTTTGGATTTTTTTGTTTGAATTTGTTGTGGTTTTTGTTTTCATTAGTTTGGGTTGCAAATATCGCAAAAAAGTGAGCTTCTCGCAATGTGCTTTGAAAAATCCAAGAATAATTTTTCTTTATTGACACGAAATTCAACGGCAGAAGAATGAAAACGATCAAATCAATTCCGCTCCTTTCCCTAAGTTGGTAATAGAAGGAGGATAAATTCGAACGGCTGATTTCGAGCCTGTCAACTGAACGAGGATCAATCTGCACTGTATGAAAATTTGATAAGAACTAATTTAGGTTTTTTTTTTTCAAAATGAGCACCGTTCTCGAAGAACGGCAATGACACATTGCGACGCAGTGAGAGATGTTCGGGCTATGTCGGAAGCGACACACATATCCTCGCGTCTTTGAAAAAGTAAGTCAATGAGATTCAGACGTTTGGAATGCTCGTTTGTTGTTCTACCTCGACTATGACACCGGCTCGGCGTCTCCTACAGTATTTCGTTAGAATACCTTTATGCCCGAGTGTCTCAGAAAAAATCATTGACAACGTATCAAGTTTTTCCCCCATATATATATATATATATATATATATATATATATATATATATATATATATATATACACACACACACACATACACACAAACAGGGTGTACCATTTAAGGTGGCGCGACGAAATATCCCGAAAGGGATGCATTTTGGAAAAGAATTGTTCAACCAAACATTTCATGGTGATAAGAAACAAAAATTATGGTCGGGATTATTTTTCATTTGGTGGATATTTTTAAGGTTATTTCAAGGCCAGCTTGACTTGATCGAATGAAAACCGATTTTTTTAAATTTCACTTTCATTTTTTGCCTAACCAAATAGGTAACTTTTGCCTGAATCTTTTTCTTCTTCGACTTCAACTTTTGTAAATATTTCGTACTGATTTATCCGATATCTATCTGATTAAATATTCAAAACATGTTGAAAAATTGAAGTTCAATAGGAAAAAGTTTCAGACAAACGTTACCTATTCCGTTGAGCTAAAAATTATTCTGAAATGATAAATATTGCTTCCCATTTGAATAACTAAAGTCGACCTCGAAATGAGCTTGTAAATTGCCACGAAATAAAAAATATCCAGCGCCATCATATATGTTGCTTGAAACTATGAAACTTTTGATTGGAACGTTTTTTCTTATATTCACCCTGTATATGTTGCTCCATTTTCACTTGCACGCTATCTTTGTGCTCTATTTAAAAATAAATATGATACTCCAGAAAAAAAGTCGGACTAAAAAAATTGGAATAAAATTAAACTACCGATGTTTTACTGAAAAACTTACCCTTCGATAATTTGTCGACCGACTCGAAGCGGCTCTCGACTTTGCTTCGGAGGGATTCCAAGTCGTAGGGCATCGTGAATCCATGGTCGACGCTGCGGCTTTTACTCCTGCGAAAAAAAGAATGGACAAATCGTACCTTCGATTGAAACAGCATACACGATAATAAAAAGTATATATATATGTGTATATAGAATATCGAGAGATTTTTCATTTTCCACGCTAGCTGCTCCAAGTATAGCGCGAAATAAATCAATTTCCAGCATGATTGATACATCCGTAATTTGTCCATTGCATTAATAAAGGAAAAATGAAAACGCTTTAAAAAAAAATACATCTACAATTCAATAAAATGATTAGAAAAAAAAAACAAAAAATACGTTCACATTTTTTGAAGCGCAAAAAAATCGAAAAACACGCAAAAGCCAACGTGCCACGTACCTGAAGTATCCGGACGCCGCAAGATTCTCGGTTGATCTCGTGTGAGTGACATCTTGTTGGGACATCCGTCGTGACCTAGCGGGGTAGCACGATCAAGCCGCGGCAAAACGAAAAAAGAAAACAGAAGAATGCAAAATAAGAATACATGCTAGCAGCCAATTAAAAAATCGAAAAAAAATAGACATTAAACAAAAAGTCATTGAACCAAATAAAAAAGCTAAAAATCCTAATAATTTTCAGATAAAAAAAGATTCGCCCATTAAACTCACAGTGCGTAGAATTAATTTTGAAAAAGTACATTTAAAAAAAGATCAGTCTCATGCCAATAAACATGACGAGCATACGAAGTTGTTCCGTTTCAATAATATTTTTTAAAAACGACGCTTGAAATTATTTGTTCATTTCGCCGGCTCTAGAGGCATACGGTTCGTCTTCGTTTTATGCTTAATTCATGCCGAATAATGTTTTTACATTTATGGTTTCTACAATTGTTGTGGGTACGTGATATCGGTGGACTTTGAATGCGTATTTAAAAGTTCCCGACGACGAGCGAGGGCATTTCGTGCTGCTGGTGTTTGCAATTATTGTACATTAATTATTAAAATTTATATCACGTGCGTTAAAACAAATCATATATGTATATTTATTAGGTCGGGGTTCGACTCCAGCGATACTTTGAGTTATATATATATATATACATATATAAAAGTTATGTGTATTTCCACGGATATTATTTAATTTATATATATATATATATATATATATATGAGTTATTGAACGGAGAAAATCGTAAATACGTATCCGATGTGAATTCCGTAACATATACGGAGAAGTCTCGAGGGAAATAAAATGCCTTCTTTGCAGTCAGAGCGAGTTACGTAACAAGACTTTTTTTGTTTTTTGTTAACATATACGACGCAACGACGAGAATTTCTTCGATTAATTAATAGTCGAGTGGATGCGTAGGTGGATATACTTTTGGAGTTTTCGCGGGATACGAAAACATGAAGGAAAATGAGGATTAAATTTGTTTTTTCAAATTATTCAGTATAGTCCGTGTCTGGGATTTCGAAAAGTTATATATATGTATGTATATATACCTTTTAGTCTTGAGATTTTGAGAAAGTTTAAGAGACAGACGTATGTATATGTATTATGTGCATATGTATTGGATTGGCCCAAAAAAATTTTTTTTTAGTTAAAATTTTTGTTGTAAATGTTGTTGAGGATGACAAAAAATGAGTGCTGACCAAATTTTAGCCCTTTATATCAATATTTAAAGGTCCCTCATCACGATTCACTATTTCCCATTCATTTAACATGTTAAAAGTTTTGTTTGCCGCGTATCAGCTTTATAACTTGCCTACGGCTAAACACACGGAAATGCCCAAAACATTGTTTTATAGGAAATTTAACGCTCTACAAAAAAGATCCTTAGCCTTCATACGATAAATTAACTTCTTCGGATTTTATTCAACGTCAAAGTTGAATCTATGATAAATTTCTTGATTTTGTGAGATTGTTGGACTTTTACAACGAAATTATTTATTTTTTTGTTTCTTTATGATTCATCTTAAAAAGTATTGCATCCTTTTCAAATTATTCGAAATCCTAGAAATCCTATCCTAGATAGTTTCTAAAATTCCTAATAGATTTAAATTTATTGTTATTTAAAAGTACATGAGTACAAAAATATATTCTTAAACCGAATTCAATTCCCATAGCATGACAAATAAATATCTAGGGTATCATTTAAAAAGTATGAAATACTTTTCGAGATGAATCACAAAAATACAACAAAACAAATCAATAATTTTGTCACAAAAGGCCAAAAATTTCACAAAATCATGAAATTTATCATCAATTCAAATTTAATGTTGAATAAAATTTGAACATGTGAATTTATCGTATGAAGGCTAAGGAATTTTTTTGTAGAGCGTTAAATTTTCTATAAACACTATTTTTAGGCGCTTCCGTGTGTTTACCCGTAGGCAAGTTATAAAGCTCAGAAGCGGCAAACAAAACTTTTACCATGTTAAATGAACGGGAAATAGAATATCGCGATGAGGGATCTATAAATATTAATATAAAGGGCTAAAATTTGGTCAGCACTCATTTTTTGGTCATTCTCAACAACATTTTGACCAAAAATTTAAATTTAAAATTACATTTCAATTTTTTTTGGGTCGGTCTAATATAAATGCTGCTGGCCAAAAGTTTGGGTACGCTAATCGAAATTTCTTACCGCAGTGAAAGTTAGATAGCGGACTCAAAAGTAAAGATAATTGAATTTCCCAAGTGACCTTTCAAAGAGGACTAATTTACCTTTATTTTGCTTTTTTAGAAATTTTTTTACGATTTTGTTTCGCCCCGGTACGCACTTTTGAACGTGGACATTTTTTGGTCGGCAAAAATTAACTGCAAAGTTTGTGAAAAAAAATTTCCTCGGTTGTTTCCATGGTAAACTTTAAAAGGATATCAAAACTTACATTTTTGTTTTTTTTTTAGAAAGTCTCGCACGATTTTGTTCCGCCCCAGTATTGCACTTTTAGTTAAAAAAGAGATGTTTCAGAAAAAAGGCGTCATCGAAGAACTATAGGGTTTCAGGGGAAATGTGAAGAAGGTAAAAAGTTGCATGGGTTTACAGTGGAGTAGCTAGAATTTTTTCAAATTTCTTTTGTACCATTTTTGGTTAGAACTTTGATGAGTGGAGAGGCTCCACTTGGGAATTATGGGGTCTAGGACAATATATTGAAAAAGGTAATTTGATTACATTTCTAGTTTTAATTAATTACATTTTTTTAGATTTTTTAAAAACTTTTTCGGTGCAACTCGGGCAATAGTCGTCTACGGTACGTGCGAATATCGCCAGCAACTACGTGGTTATTGCATTATTTATTTTGTTCTGCTCCAAAAAGTTTTAATGTGTAAAAGTGACTAACAAATGTTAAAAAAATCGTATTGAAAAACGAGGCATGATTATTGCTTTACATAATCAAGGCATATCATATCAAAATATCGCGACAAAAATGAATATATCGATGAATATGGTCTGGCCGACGCAAATGCGGTTTTTGCGATAAAACAAACTCGTATAGATGAGGTAAGAGACTTGATTGACTATTTGTTGCGTTTAAAAGCAAGTCCAAAAGTTTAAAGTTCTGTGGTGCTGGATTTGTGATAAAGAGTCAAAAAAGCACGTCGTTGGTTTGAAAAAAAAATTACGGTAAATTTTTTTGATTTTTTTTTATATCTGGAAAAATGCTAGAGTGAAGCTAAAATGAAAAAAAAAACACCTTTTTTTCTTTTAAATATTTTGTCTTAAATCCGATAGTTCTCGAGATACAACAACCAACTAACAACGATTCTTCGAGTTCCACCAAGAAATCTAAAAAACTGTAGTTAATTAAAAATAAAAATGTAAACAAATTTCCTTTCTTAATATATTGCCCTAGACCCCATCATTTCCAAGTGGACCCTCTCCACTCATCAAAGTTCTAACCAAAAATGGTAAAAAATGTTTAAAAAATCTGAAAAAATTCTTGCCACTCCAGTGTGAACTCATGCAACTTACTGGCGTGAAAAAAAATCGTACGAGACGTTGTAAAAAACAAAAATGTAGGTTTTGGTATCGATTTAAAGGTTGCCATGGAAAAAACCGAGGAGCATTTTTCCCACAAACTAGCAGTTAATTTGTAACGGACAAAAAAACAGCCGAAAAATGGCCACGTTCATAAGTGTGTGCCGGGGCGAAAAAAATCGTACAGAATTTACTAAAAAGGCGAAATAAAGGTAAATTTGTCCTCTTTAAAAGGCCACTTGGGATATTCAATTATCTTTACTTTTGAGTCCGCTATCTAACTTTTAGTGCGTTAAGAAATTTCGATTAGTGTACCCAAACTTTCGGCCGGCAGTGTATATATCTGAATTAAATATGGAGTACTTTTTGTTAGTCGAGAAATTAATTCAATCTTCTTCTCTCTCTCTCTCTCTCTCTCTCTCTCTTATTATTATTATTGTTATATTGTTATATTTTTATTTTATTTTCTTTGCTACCTTAATATTTATCATTAATATTACTAGTCATAGTTATAAAGAATTTGGTCGTAGAAAAATGTGTATGAAGATATGGTTTTTATGAGTTTGTACTGATTTTATATGCACGGTGCTCTTAGGGAGCTGAAGCTTCAGAGCACGAAATAAACAAATGTTCTCTCTCTCCCTCTCTCTCTCTCTCTCTCTCTCTCTCTCTCTTTCTATATATAAGTCGTCACTTGGACTTCTGATTGGATATCACTGTTACAGTGCACACGTCGACAACGAGAAAAAAAAATGTCCAACGCAATTTAATACAAAAAAGCAAATGAAAAACGAAAAAAAATAACAATATCGCAATGTTCAGGTATATATGGGAAAAAAGCAACGCTGGAAAAATCTAAAAACACAAGTCTCCATCGAGGAGCGCGAAAAATAATTATTCGTAGCACGCACTTTGAGCACACGTGCGTTCGTGCAGGCAGGAAGTGCTTGGCGGGCGAGGGAAGGTTTGGAGGTGCCGGGGGTGGGGCAATGAGAACGCGGAGTATAGACACTCGGGCACGAAACAGCGCGCGTCCCCTTGCAATTTTTCGAAACTGAAGTACACACGCGAGATGGTTTAAAAAATCACATTGTTCAGGAAAGCGAAACGCGTCGTCGGTGGACCGCCTACTCCACGGGCGAAAAAAAAGAGAAAGCGTTGTTAAATTTTTTATACACGCGCAGCTGGACTATAATGAGATTTTTTCTCTTCCTTTTGATTATCCTTTTTTTCCAGCTACATCGTCGCTCTTCGCTTCTGGTGTATTGTACTTCAGTTAACATTTTTTTTTTTACTTTGGTTATTAACGAGGTTTTTGGAGCGTGTGGGTGAAGCGAAGGGAGGGAGGGGTTTGTCAGTGGCTGACGAGTGTAAATTGCCTGCCAACCCAAACAAACCCAGACTCATATTCTTGGAGGGGTCTGCATCAGCATGAAATGTTTAAAGTACAATTTTTTTTGTCACGTATATTTATAGCCTAAGATTTCAACGTTGATATGCACCAAAGATTGTGTAAAAATTCCAAAAATTGAGCGGGCTATGACGATTTTTATGAAGGGTCAGACCACCCACTGCGCTACGCGAACCGCTCCACTGTGATTATAGTTTTTTTTCCTCGAACACTATGTTTTACGAAACGGTGTAAGTTGTATCTCATAATTTATGACGTTGAAGTTTGCATCGTTGGAATGCAGCGACTCTTCTTTTTTCCAGCCTTTCATCCTTCATTTTGCTCATTATCTAAAGGCTTTTTTTTGCAAATTACGCTCGTAGATTTTTAATGAGAATACGTAAAAAGGTTAGAGTGATTTTCGTAATCTATATCGGCCAAAAAACTGTTGAGCAACCAAAAGGAATTGATTCTCGTTTTATTCCAACGCTGCAAACTTCAACGTCAACAAAATCTAGGAGTCCGATTTACTTGAAATTCGGATAGAGCATAGTTTTTAATAATTTATATCGTATGATCGGATGATTGTACCATATGCTTATCCATTTGTCAATAACAGATTATCAAAGTCGTTTTTTTTTCTCGAAAATCGTACTTTTTTTTACAGCCCCGAATGTTCGTAATTTCCAAAAATTCAATAAACGATCGGATCTGAGAGTTTTATCATTATTCTAAAAGTAAATTTTGTTATTTTTCGTTTCGAATCCGGACTATGGCAACTGGATTATTTGCTCATGGGCGTTCGAGGTAAATCACATGGACCATTCGCTCACACAATTGTATTTAAAAAAAGCCCCAATTCGAAGAAAAATAACGGACCGAATTGTGGCAGAGTTACCTCCAGCCTGATTAAAATTAGCAAACTTAAAATTGCGACAACTTCTTGATTCACGTTCGTTCATTTTTTGGCTCGGGATTCGTAGCCCGTTAGTTCTCCGCGTACGCGGTAACGATGCCGCACAGTGGCTCATTCATGTTGCACGAGCGACCTTACAAATGACTGTACTCTCGTATGTGCATGTGCCACTGCTGCCGATCCCTCGCCTCACCCCTCCCGCCATGGACGATGGATATATTGAGGTGAATTACTTTACGACTGCGGTGCGGTTATATTCTTGGCACTGATATTATCGAGTAAACTCGCTCGCGCGATCAACTTTTCATTGCGATTATTCCCGAATCAATAAAGATAAATCGAAATTCGAATTTTTTTATAAGCGTGCGACAAAAATTATGAATAATGCAAAAAGTCATAGAAAAATCATAACAAATATGAATGAAAATGTATATGAATAACAAAGGGACAGATTGGAACAAAAAGAAGAATCAAACAATAAGATTGAGAAGGAATATAAGAATGATAGAAAAATAATTAATCCGAAAATATTAACCAAGACATTGTAGAAAGTAATAAAATAATTTTCAAAAATCGTAAAAAGACACAATACGTAGGGAAAAAATTAAATTGTCCAAATAAAAATGAATATAAAAATAATAAATATTCAGGATAGTAATTAGACAACGAAACTAAAAATAAATAAAAATTAATATTAACAAATAATAACGAAAGTATAACAAAAAAGAACAGAAAATGAGCGAAATAATGATAGCGATTTGAAAACCGGTAGAGATGCTATATATAATAATAATAATAATAATAATAATAATATGAAGATCACATCGCCGATAATGTAAAAAATAAGACAATGCAAAAATAATACACCAAAACCCAAACAAACTTAAACGTAAAATACGAATAATAAACGGATGAAATAACATTTGACTAAAAGTAGAAATGTTTTAAATATAATAATACTTGAGAATAATAGACCTAATAACGAAAGGAAGAAAATTATATTAAAAATAATAGAGCTAGAATTTAAATGCTATTAATAAAATAACAATAATAGAGCGAATAATGAAAGAATGAAAAAATAAGAGGGGTTACAATACACAGAGGATAGGCATTCTCGGCAGTAGTGTAAGCCATTTACGGTCGGACATATCGGCCAGACGGGACTTTCGCGCGCGCCTGACAGCCGCGACCCGTCCACCTTTAAGCTACTTCGCTCTACGCTTATACGTTCGCGCGTACGTGTACGGCTGTGAGACATTAACATTAACAGAATTTAAGCTCGGCCGTGCGGCGCGGCCGAGTACATGCTGCGGGGAAAGCAGGCGTTCGGTACGACCTCTCTCGAAATTACGCAGAGGCGTTAAAAGCCCAACCGACCCGTGCACCCACCAACCCCTTCCAATGGCCTGAAAATACACCCTGTCAACCCTACGCATTGCCATTTACATTTCACTGCGACCGCAACACGTCCAAACGTCTCCCCCTCTCCCCTCTCTCTCCCTCTCTCTCTCTCTCTCTCTCTCTCTCTCTCTCTCTCTCTCTCTCTCTCTCTCTCTCTCTCTCTCTTAAGAATTTATAAACGCCGGCGATATTATATTTGTATCAACAAAGTAAAAAAAAAACGTAATTAAACATTTTGTTGAGGTTTGTTTCGATTAACTGTTTTTTTTTCGTGCTAGGAAAGAGATAGTATTTCCACTTGTACACCCTTGCGGGCTTTTACGTTCTCTGTTGCGTCCTCTGTTTCCTCCTCCCTCTTGCACACTCTACATCGCGTCTGTATAAATCCCTTTTTGACTCTCTTCCCACACTCCCGCATCTTATTCTTGCCCAGATTTCCTCAATTTCTGCTCTTATGTTTTGTTCATCCCAGTATTCTTCCATTCCCGCCTTCTGCTTCCTATCCTGATATACTCTACAATATCGCGAGACCCTGATGCTTTCCCAATTATTTTGTATCTCTAGATCCGCCATCTTTTGCACTTCCCTTCTAGCCTTTTTTCCCACTCTGTTTTATTTTCTCATCTTAGTGCATTTTCTATTTGCCCGTCTATGAAAGGGATAGTATTATATTCGTATTTATAACGCCTGAAAAAATAAACTGTAATTCACCATTTCTTTTGGATTTATTACTGTCTGTCTTCAATTTGGATTCAATAGTGAATAATAACCCAAACAAAGCCAGGTTAACAATATTTTTTTTTAACCCAGCTTGAAAAATGAAATAAAAAAGTGATTAAATATTGTTTTTGTTAATTTTTCTTAAACCTTATTCAATATTTTATTTGGGCTTGTTTGGTTTTGAAACTGTCTCTCACGGTGCCCGAGAGACGGACAGTATTTTTTCGTATTGACAGGGCTCGAAAAAGTACAAAGTTAGAGAAAAGAACTTAGTTCGGCATTTTTTGCATTTAAGCCAAAAACGACTGCCGAAGAGGAAAAAACAGGAGACTTTTCGAGAATCGGATCCTGCTGCCTCGTTAGATATTTGAGACTCGCACGCGCCGCGGTACGTGATCCCTTCGACACGTTCGTGTTTTGAAACTTGGATTGTTATACGTAACCGGAGTAAATTCACCAGGCTCGTTAAGGTCTCGCCCATGTTGGGATACAATTTTTTTGTAGCATTAGGCGAGAGTGTTCGTGCCACGGGTAAAGGGTTAATGAACGCTGTGTGCGTGTGTGTGTGCGTGCGTGCGTGTGTGTGTGTGTGTGTGTGTGTGTGTGTGTGTGTCTCTGTGCGTGCGTGCGTGCGTGTGTGTGTGCGCGCGCGCGCGCGCGTGTGTGTGTGTGTGTGTGTGTGTGTGTGTGCGTTCGACGAGAAAAATATGCGGATACGTGTATGCATTTGCAAAGTCCACGAACGCAAATACCATTGCACTGTATTAGGTGGACCGCGGAGAGAGCAGTAACACTGTTTGTGTGCGTACACATTGTAACGAGAACGAATTTCGACGGTATTTCTCTCGCTTCTCGAATCTGGCTAATTTGAAATTGCTCGAGCGAACAGGGGCCGCGCCCGTTGTGCTCCGTGTAGCGGTCACGCCAGCTATAACGCGTGTCGAACGACTAAATCGGCAAACAAATATTTGTACGTGCGGCTCGGGTTTGTTACGGAACCACACTGCGCGCTTTTTATTGTTGTTGACTGTTATCAGAATTTCGAGCGAGGGGCAGAGATGAAGGAGAGAGAGAGAGAGAGAGAGAGAGAGAGAACATAGACATGGATAAATAGATAGATAGAGATAGATAAAGATATATAGATGCTACATTAGTACGCTAGGATAGAGAAATTCTCTAGCATATAATCCCCACAAAATATAATTATTAATATTGATTATCCGTCTTTATATTAATTGAACTATAATTAAACAAATATTAATGAAGATATTAATTAATGTTAACTTATCTAATTTTTTTTTTTATTTTTTTTTTTTATTCAAGAGTTTTATTCCATTAAATTTAATGATTAATAAATTAAAATATTAAATTAAATAAAATTCAAATGAATTAAATTCAGTTCATTAATATTTGATTAACCTTGACTAGTAATTTCAATATTAATTAAAGTACAAGTAAACAGTTAGTAACATACAGATTAATATTAATGTATATAGAGAGTGCGAGATAGAGAGAGAGAGAGAGAGAGAGAGAGAGAGAGAGAGAACGTTTATTCATTTCGTGATCTGGAGCCTCAGCCCCTTAAGAGAAAGAAAGAGACCCTGATCCAGTGCTCGTTAATTATTCCTAATGATGACACTGAAATTAAGAACGTTGTTTTGAACCATTGACGAATAAAATATCAACCCTTTTTTAGAGTCGAACAAACACGGCTCAGTAGTCAACCGCGTTGGTGTTTCCGTTCAAGACATTGAGAATGCCGATTATCACGGGACGCAATTGACACGACGAAATTCACCGCACTCGTTGTTAATCCGGACACGTAAATTCCACAGGATATGAGACGCGAGGGAATGGCAATTGGCGTATCAAAAAAGGAAGCGCCGAAAGACGGCGAGTTAGAAAGAGAGAAAGAGAGAGAGAGAGAGACAGAGTGCAAATATAAGAGGGGACTTTTTTGAGAAGCATCAATTTATAGGTCGCAACTATTACGGGTACGTACGATAATTATTCTTGACGCGCGGCCACCGCGATCGCTAATGTGCTCTTCGTGTCTCGGCACGGACGTCGGAAAAGTCCCACTCCCACATCGTACGTACAATCCCGTGCATCAAGTATTACCTTATGCGCACAAAAGTCGGGGGAATCCGTTGCAACATGGGAAACTTTATAACATTCCAGTCACGTCGCAAAATGAAGACTATGTATCGATATTTGTAGGTATGAAAGTGTATAACACGCTCGTTTTTCCATGCTCGTGCAAACGGCAAGAAATTCGATTGGAAACTATAGAAAGTAATTGTAGGATGAAATATATTTGAAATTGACGATAAAAAAGCTGAGGTCTCTTCGTAACTTTTTTTGTTTTGCCTTCTTTGCGTTTGTTGGAGTCAGTACATTTAAATTTATTTATTTATAGTTATTTAATGAAAAATAATTTTTTTTTCAATATTTCTATTAAACTTTAATCATTTAGATGTAATACATTGTTTTTTTAATAAATAAATACATTTTGTACATTTATTTAAATATATTGTAAATTGGCCACAAAAACTCAGCTGTATCGGTTACTTTTTTTCGCTTTGTTTGGGTTTCCACGATCAAAATAAAATACAGTGGGTAAAAAAGTATTTGCACATCTCACACGAAACTGTTGGTAATTTGGCTTTATTTTTTTCTTCGTGTTTTCCCAAGATTATTGTAAACAGACACCATGTATATTTAGGACTGGGCGTTGATAAGCTATCGAACGCATAAATTTCATAAAGCATTTTATTTTTTTCGAACGATAATTTGAAAAAGACGACGTGTATAAATACTTTTTTACCCACTGTATATAAAAAAATTGTTGATGAAAACGCCTGCGCTCTATTGGTCATTTTTTTCTCAGCCATATTGTCGACCAATTGTAGTTAGACATTTTCCGATTATTATCAATATCGTTGAGTCTTTTTACAGAGGCTCGGAATTCGGGTAAAGAAAAACGTGTCTCAGTGGACTCTCGGGGACTTTTGATTTAAAAAATCAAGTTTTCGGGGGGAATAATCCGCGAATTGTATCTCCACGCGGACGCACACCTACAATATAAAAGTATGGATATTGTATTTTTTTTCCTTGTTCCGAGCGATTATTCACCTGGCCAAGTTCGATTGTAAATTCGTTGCCGCGAGGTACGAAAAAAAAACAAAAAAAAAGAATTCATTAAAATTAAGATGAGAAACCGGTTGGCGAGACGGGATCGTTTGACGATCGCGAATAACGGCTACGTGAGAGAACTCGCGGACACCCAATACGCGCGAGTTCAAGAATTCCCTATACACGAGGCAAAACGATGAGGAAACAAACTTTTTCCCACGCAGAGTTTCCTCATGTGAGAAAGAAGATATATGTTTGTGTGGCGAATAACATTGAAATCATATACATAGAAAAAGACACATAATATTGAAAAATATAAAACCGAAGGTGGTGGATGAGCGGTCGGGGTTTGGCGCCGTCGATCCTTCGAGTTAAGCAGCGTTTTGCACGGCCGATACTCGGAGCGGTGACCGCTTAGCCATGAACCGGCTGGCGCATCAACCAGTCATCGGAAGGCCAATTCTTCTTATACCGTGCTGTAAATACTCGAGTCAAAAGTCTGTGCTCCAGAGAATCAAAAGAATATCGGGCCGTCTAAACCGATAAAGGTTTTCCACAGTTTCCTTGTATCCACGGCAAACGCCCTATCGCGGAGCTGGAGGCGGTCATCTCGTGTGACAAATTCGAAAAAATCGAATTTTTTTTTCACAAATTGCACAAATGTGTGCGTGTTATATGGACCCGGCCTAGCAGACCAATGGTGAATCAACATTCTCTTTGTGTAAATCGTACTTGAACTTTGAAACGCATTTTTTCTCAAAACTGTATTTTTCAAATGATCTTCATGAATTTCGCTCAAATGTTTGTGGTGTAGTCAGCACAGCTATTCTGACATTCTAATGACGAAACTTGGAACGTGACTTAACAAACCGTGCCAAAACCCAATTTTCGATATTTTTACTTTGCCTACTCTAGTTCCGGCGATAACCTCAGGTCTAGAAATTGAAATGTCGTTTGATTTTTTATTTCAGTTAAGCAAAACCTCCGCAATCATGACAGCCGTCAACTAACTATTTTCTACACTCGAGTATCTTCCGAAAGGTGTAAAGTCGATTCAACTCGTTATTTTTGTTTCATAAAATTCTGAGGGTCTGTAAAAATGTTAATAAATGTATGGAAACAATTCAAAGAAAGTGTGTTTTAATCGTACATAAAAAAAATTCTCAAAAAAAGTAAAAAAAATTGCTGCCACATGGGATGACCCCCTTAAGACGGCCGTGGACGCGACGGAAGCTTAGCTTAGATCAGCCAAGTGCAGACAGGAAGTGATAGGAAAAGCTGCAATTGCGAACGGGTAACCCGTGAGGGCATACGTTGAAATTCAGGAAATCGAAAAATACAAATTGTTCGACTCGATGTCAACTGATACTCTGGTAGGTCGAAATTCAAAGAAAATTCTGTTTTATTCGAGCAAACCGTTTCTCTAGTTGTAGAATATCAATCCTCGTATTTATATTACGTGTATTAATTGGAGATCCATAACTTTGAAATTATTCATTCTAAATAACTGAAAAATCGCGCTCAAATATTACCGTCCTAAAGTTTTTCCCGTCGAAATTGCATTTTTTTTCATTCAGATCCAAACATTTTTTTTTGCTATTGAAGTTCCGAATCTCTAGCAAGGGTACGTGAGAACACACAGACCTACGTTGGAAGTCAGGACATAATTTAAAAAACAAAGGATACAGCTATATACAAATAGTATCTTGCATCGTTGGAATGCAACGATTTTTTGTTTGTTATTTCTTAATTTTTATTATCATTCTCAACTTTTTTTTGCAACTTGAGGTCGTAAATCTCTAATAAAAATATGTTCCAACGGTTTTCATAGTCTAAATCGGTCGAAAAGACATTTTACAAATGAAAAAGAATTCATTTTTGTTGCTTTCCAGCGATGCAAACTTCAAAATTGTAATAGTATAGGAAAAATTTGAGGAGCGTCGCAAAGCGGTGTTTGCTGGGTGTTTCAACTTCACAAGATTTTTCGTGGCCTCCGTTGAACGCGTAACGGGCTATGGAGAAGGTCTTCTGCACACTACGCGGCTGCGCACGTGCCATCTCATTCGCGTTACACAGACATTAAAGTGCCCCCGAGTGCCATTGAAGCTTCCACATGAAAACGAAGAGAGAAAGGATTCTGTGGGAGATACGTAGGTACGTGCCAGGATACACGTATGTGTCTCTTCAGATCCAAGCGTGTGGTTGGTGGATGGTGGTTGTGTTGGAGGTTGCGAAACCTTGCGAGAGAGTTCTTTCGCGGGGAGCGCTCCGTGCGAAGTGCGCAAAACGGAGTTGCGAACGCAGGCGTATCATTATATATATATATATATATATATATATATATATATATATATATATATATATATATATATATATATATATATATCGACGCTGATTGTGTGTGTGTGTATGTGTGTGTGTGTGTGTGTGTCTGTGTGTGTGTGTGTGTGTGTGTGTATGTGTACGTATGAGCGTCTACAGGTCTGTCGCAAAGTCTGTCTGCACGGAAAGGACGTAACACTGACGAAAGAGACACCGCGCAGGGACTGCACATATACGCGTCTTGAAAAACGATTCTTCTTACTCGTTTGGGTTTGCCGATCGAATCGTCCGAACTCAACGAGCTTTCCCTTTGACTAAACCTAAACTTTATTTTCAGCTATAATTAAACCCGAACTCCAACGTTACCTGCAATTAAACCAAAACTCTACCTTCAATTACCTTCAATTCAGCCCAACTTTCGCCTTGAATTACATTTAATTAAACCCAAACTTCACCTCCAATAAAACCTAAATGTTGCCTTTAATCGAACTGAAACTTTACCGTCAATTGCTTTCATTCAAACCCAACCTTCATATTTGATTAGCTTTAATCAAACCTCAACGGCAACCTCTTAATTATCTTTCGATTAAATGCAAACATCGCCTTTACTTTAATTGAACCCAAATTTTACTTTCAATTAACTGTCGATTAAAGCCAAACTTCATCTTTAATCAAATCTAAACTTTACCTTCAATTGAATCCAAACGTTACCGTTGATTGCTTTCAATAAAACGCAAACTTCATATTTGATTCTCTTTAATGAAACCTGATCTTCACCTTTAATTATCTGAAACTAAAGCCAGACAAAGCCAAATCTTCAATTGTTAGTCTTCGTAGTAATGTCTCCGGTAAATTACATTCCTCTTCGAATTAGAATACTCATATATTGGATACTCGACACAGAGGCCCTTTGACCCAAATAACGAGTAATTTTTTTTCGATCCCTTTTTGGTGCGTTCCTTTCCAGTAATTGCACCCTACGTCTCGCTCGCGATCTGATATCATCCCGTCACCCTTTATTTATTTTTTTACTCCATCATGCGTACTTTTTTCCATCTTCGACTATGAGAAAATTCAAGAGCTACTGAAATATATATATTTTTTAAAGCATTATCTCATACATACAATAACGAGTAGCATCGCATAATATATTGTCCTTGCTTAATTCATTTTCTTAAAAAAAATGTCAACATTTCGATAAATATTTAATTATTTCATGTATATTGTAACAAATATTAATATCCCTTACACACATATCTATGTGTGTGTGTGTGCATGTGCGTATATCTATATGTGGAAAATTGATGGCGTCACTCAAACGATTTGTGGGAATTCAAACTGACTGAAATGTTTATACACATATATGTGTACACGGCAAAGCTTCGGATTAATGAGTTGCGCGTTGCAAAGGCCTCGGTGACCCTCTCGCTTTTTTCGCTTTTTTTTCGTTTTTTTTAAATTCACTCTAGTAATTCGTCTCACAGTCGAGTCGCACGTACCTAGGCGTTATATATATATATATATATATATATATATATATATATATATATATATATATATATATATATATATATATATATATATACACACACACACACACACATATATAACGCCTAGCTGCTCACTTTTCCTATAATTTCACCCCGAGGCGCACATGTCTCGCGGCTCTAACGAGCAACCCAGCCAGCCAAGTGTACCCTTTTTCATCCATTTCATTAAAAAAATAAAACTAAGTAAACTTGGTAACATCCAAGAAAGAAAACACGAGTAAATTGAATCGCGCCAGAGACTGCCATGTGTGCTACAAAAATCGGGACGATTTTGAATATTTTTTGTCCCAAAAAAATAACAATGATGTAGGTATTCACTTGGAGAATGTAAGATCAATTACAGCATCGTAGTTTCCATCATTGTCGCGCAATGAAAACTGATATTTCCCAAACGCTTTGAAACTAATTTTTTTCATTCAATAATTTAATCTATTTTAATTAATATTAATTTTCATTGATTGAGTTAATAAATTAAATCGATTAAAATTGGAATCAAATGTTGCTACTAATCAATATTTAACTTCCCAAAGGAAATTAAAGCGATTAGGAAATATTAATTTAATTTAATGAAAAACATTTATTGATTTATTTAGTTAATTAATTTAATGAATAAATTAATGAAATTGATAGGAAAATATTTATTTACATACAACCCTTTTATAAGCCACGTATTCGGAGATCTAAAGTAGCAATCTGCGGAAAAATGCTTTGTAGGGTAAATCGAGCAGTGAATGAACGAGGCTGATTTATGTTTAAAATCAGTAAAGAATCTGAATCGTTGATAAAAACCCGAATCACCATGATTTAGCAAAAAAATTACAGGTGTCGTTAAAACCGACTTCTGAGTGTAATATCGAATTTTGACGCCACACGGAATTTTTCTTGTTTGTGGCACTTGCACACTGCGTAACTTAGTTACGATACGGTTGTACACAGAAGGTGTTCTGAACGCGAAAACAATAGTTTTTATAAGTTTTGAATGTAAGGATTACGTTCATTATTTGAGATAGAATTAATTTTTGACTATTTGCAAAATTTTAACATCACTTCGCAATAATAGGGCAGAGTTAGGCATGTTTATTTACTGGTGCTGTATCCTAACCTCTTCCTAGTGAATGGACATATGTGCTCTGTTCTGATAATTCTCAAGGCAGAGTAAAAAATTCAGCTCATCCGGTGAACCGGTTCACTGGTCGGTTTTATATTTAATGATAAAAGTAAGGTTATTAACTGGTGCGATGGTCTAGTGGTTAGCGTGCTCGCCACTAAACCAGCAGACTGGGAGGTCCCGGGTTCGAATCCCAGTCGCGTACATTTCGTCGTGAAATGTTTTTCTTTGGCATTTCGCGGTGAAATAAGACTAGTTCCACGACTGGGGGGCGAACTCGATGACCGGCTGTATTGGTATATAGGTTTTCCGCAGTTTCCCTATACCCATGACAGAAATGCCATGATAAATATAATACAGAGGGGGGAACAGGGAAAAAGATGGAGAAAAAAAGGAGTAAACAGTGGAGGAAAGAACGGTCATAATGAGGGAAAGAATAGGTAACAAACGCGAAAAGCGTGTACCTAAGGAAAAAACCAACAAAACAAAATAATAAGAGTAAGAACATGAAAAAAAAAAAATTCAATAACTTTCGTTGCGTTTCAACGATACAAACTTCAGCACGGTGATTAACTTTATCGAAGTTGGAGTCCATTTATTGTAGACGACTTTAACTTTATTTGAGAAAACCTTTTGCTAAGGAGAAATAGTCTTTCCCTCGAGATCACTTAAGGTATCGTACCACGTTAAGAAAATGAACACGCTTTTCCTACTCATATATATATATATATATATATATATATATATATATATATATATATATATATATATATATATATATATATGAGTAATGAAAATCGTGTTCTGACCCGTACACACACACACACGATGTCGTTAACAAGTCGACTTGCTTCGAGGTACAGCGAAACGAGAATTCTCTCCGAGTGGTCGCGAGATTTTACTCCCTCGACCATAGAGAAGAGAGCGTTGATCGTGTTTAATCTTTTGCGGCGGTCTTTGAGTTCTATTTCGGTGCGAAGGCGAGTATACGGCCAGTTACCCCCGATTAATCGACGTTTCGTTTTTCCGAATTTTTCGTCGCGGCGAGTATATTTTTCTCATTTTTATTTGTACGAAAATATTTATTGGATATTTATTGGGTTCGTTATATTCGACGTGTACCTGTCATTTGGCCCCATTCAATCTTTTATAATTCCGGTAGGTCGAATTCTTGCCGACTCTTTTTTCTTCCAACCGTGAAAAACTATACGATATATATATATATATATATATATATATATATATATATATATATATATATATTATATAAGTGGAAGGTGTTTTCGACAACTTCGTAATGGAATTTTGCAACGTCTATACTTGTAGGGAGTGAAAGTTATGGCCGGCCACCTAAACCGAAGGCTTCACCGACAAATAGCAACAAGGAAAGTGTCTGGCAGAGACAGAGAGGGGCAGAATATCGCAGTATGAGCGAATATTTCTTGACGGTAAGCTTGCACCTTCTTTAGACATGTGTGTAAAAATGTGTGTGTGTGCGTGTGTGTGTGTGTGTGTGTGTGTGTATGCGTTTTTTCCCTCATAGAAGCATCCGCAATCGTCAACCTCGAAGGTGGTTGGGAGTACCTCGGTACCCCTAAGGTATCAAGGTACCTATCTATTGGTACCTTGAGAGTACCGCACGAAATAATAGCGTTGATCGCATTGTTGGAATGCAACGAAACTTCTATTTTATATTTTAATTCACTCATTTTTATTATTGTACAAACTTTATTTTTGTAAATTTATATTGTGCATTTTGGAATAAATATTGTTTTAAATGGTGATGATTTTTTTGAGCCAATGTCTGCCGGATGACATCAAAGCAATTTAGAAATATTAACATTAAACGTAATATCGTAATAAATATTCTGAGTCATCCAAATAAAAGCAAACAATTTTCATTTTTGCAGATATATATTATACAAGGGTGATTTTTTTTATATGACGAGGATTTTTTGGAGTCAATAGCTGCCGGAAGACATTTAAGCGGTTCAGAAATATCAATGTCAAACGTAAATCAAACGTAGCATAGACAAATTTTCCCGCAAATTTATATCGTAAATTTGGAAAAAAAATATATTTTAAAACGGTGAGGAATTTTCGTACTCAATAGCTGCCGGAAGAAACTAAAGCAATTCAGAAATATTAATATTCAACGTAATATTGTAAGAAATATTAACCGTAACTCAAACAAACGCAAACCATTTTTTGTTGCGAATTTATATTGTACATTTTCGAATTAAACATTATTTTTACATGCTTTGGAATTTTTGTAATCAATATCTGGCGGAAGAAATTGAAGCAATTCGGGAATATTTATTTTTCACGGGATTCGAACAATGCAAACTACAATCCCATACGAAAAGCACATCTCTACGGCAGGGGTTACACGGTCAATAAATATCTCGATATTCGTGATCCCGTCAATAATTATTGATGTCTAAACGCGTCAGCAACTATCTTCGCACGCGCATTGACGTGGATTAAGACGAATATCGCGATGCTGGATCGAGATATTTATTGACCGTGTAAACCTTGTCTATGAATCGTATCTACGAGTAGTTTCACGCTCCCCCGTCACGATTAAGGGGCCAGTCCACTTTGAAAATTTCAAAAAATTGAAAGCGAGCAAGATTTGAAGAAATCGACGATGATGAGCAATCAGAAGGGATTTTGTACGGTGCAGGAATTGCCGATTGAGTTTAGGTAAGAGTTTTTCATAGTATAAACTTCAAATCAGTTTTTCTCGAAACAACGTTTTCAAAATCTAGCTCCATCGTTTCTCTAAAACTAATAAACCGATTCTCTTGAAATTTGAACCACATATTGTAAACATGATTCGCAACAAGATGAACCTCGATGGTTTTAAAATTTTGATTTTAACTCTTTTTTTTCGAAAAACTGCGAAAAAACGCGTTTTTTAAAACTTTTTTCGTTTTTTATCTGGCATTATTTTATTTTTTCAAAAGTCTTTATATCCAAGGGTCATTTTGTAGCTGGTGTCATACTGAATTTAATGGACTTTGATTTTTTTGTTTCAGACAAGCCGATGCCGAGTTGTGATGGAGCTACCTAGCCCACCTATTTTTCAGGCGTTACGTTAAACTAGTTTTTGTACTTAAAGATGAATAAAAATGAATAACATTTTTTTATTTTTTATTTCAAGACTTTATTTATCAAGTCCAACAACTTTTATATTCATATCTTTTACAAAATCCTCAAAAAAATCGCGAAAATAGCCCTTCTTCGTGGCTCCAAGGTGGACTCGCTCCTTAAATACCTCGGACATTCGTACGCCACCCAGAGACTAAAATATATATACTATTTAAAGAGGAAAAAAATGATTTTTCTTCCTATTCAAGTAATCGTTTGACATTCGATGAAACGAAGTTCAGCAAATGAGCTCGCCCAGGTAGGAATTGACGACGAAAAAAGGGCTCGCCAAGCTCTGAAACAAGGCTCACATTTTTTAATTCAGGCTGAGCACCAGCCTGATTTCAGGCCTAGCTGAACCCCTGAATGATAACGCGGTTTCAGGCTGTTGCACACAGGCTTGACCAAAGGCTGGTAGAAAAACCTGTACTAAGCCTGAAACGACGAAACAACAAGGTTCGAAACGAGCCTTAATGAAGCCTTCACGAGCATTTATGACCAAGGTTATCCCAAACTCTTCTCGAGGCTATATGAGGCCTGTTTTTAGTTTTTTCTATATTCTACATTGGGGTAAATTTAATAAATTTGTAAAGAATTCACTTTATTTATTATATATATTTATTATTCATTATATTATTTGTTATAAAATATATATAAAATATTTTAAACACAATACTTTATTTTATTTATTGTTTATGAGACACGTAATACACAGAGTGTACGCAAACCCCAGAGAGTGAGTATATACGAAATGTGTATGTGACGAGAAAAAACTTTTTTGTGTACCTCATAAATATCGATAAGAGAATATGTTTAAATGTTCTGAGCTGCCTCCTTCGCTTTCGTTTTTCGTGCCTTCGCACCCGACAAATTTATCGCTAATTTTTTTTCCATAAAAGTACAGAAAAAATATTATTTAAAATTTATTTTATTTTATCACAGCCTGAAACAAGCCTGCATCCAGCCTTGATTTTTTAGCCTCAAAATTCACTGGCTGAATAATGCTTGAAATAACCCTGAGTTTAGGCTAAGCAGCCAGTCTTGGTTCCAGGCTGCTCCAAACGATGCAATGAAACCTGGCCCACGTCTGTCTCACTCAGGCTCGGTGAAACAAGGCTCGCACAAGTTCGTTTCCATCATCAGCCTTTTGATTCCCTACCTGGGTCACGGTGCACCGACGCATTGATTCAATTCCACGAGACTTCATGGAGAGTAATTTTCCTTTGCCTCGCGCGAGCTTTACATTCGTTTCAAACAAATGAAGCGTTTTATCGGAGTCGTTCCAAGCAAACATTTTAGAGGAATTAAAACCGCAATTTGGTAGCGTACCTTCCAATGTACCGCATACGGTGGATTCGATTGGAAAACCTTTTCCTCTCGGTGTGGTGTACGCGCCCCCTGCTTCGTGCACCCCCCCCCCCCAAGGGGTGTTCTCGAAATGGATGGAAATATATTAAGAAGCGGACACCCATCCGAGTATTGTCGCCGAACTGATGCTGCCACTTATTCCCATTAAAAATAACTAAAGTTCACCTTGAAATAACCTTGAAAATAGCCACGAAAAAACAATAATCAACACCATCATTGCCGTTCGTCATTTTGTCCTAAAATGCATCCCCCTCGAGATATTTCGTTGCGATAAGTTGAATGGCACACCCTGTAGAAATAGCCGATCGCACCGAGATCGGCACTTTACTTTATTAATTCCTTGCGGCTCCCTATCTCTCCCTCGCTCGCCCGCTCGTCGCTCGTTCTCGTTCTTTCGGTCTCTCGTCGATATGAAAATTATCGCAGGACGAGAAAGAGAAGGACGGAACAAGGTTCCTTGAGGCTCGGGGCCACACCCTGCGTCATAACCGCCTGCCCTCGCAGTCTGGATCGAGAAAGTACAACAAGGCTCTTTCTCATTCTTCACTCTGCTAGGGAATAAGCGCCCCGAGCACGTACGCAGTGATATGAAAAACGTGTTCTCTCCACTTTTATTATTATTAGTTTTTAAAATGATTATTGTTATTTTTCCTTTTTTTAGAGATTATCATTTTATCATTTTTAAAAATAATCATGATTATCAGATTTGATTGCCGAGCAACACTCTTTCTCAGTTTGCACTGGCTTATTATTTATTTATTTTTGTTATTAATAATAATTATTTTTGTATTATTGATGTTCAAGAACAAATAATATACACCGGGTGGTGGTTCACGATCGTTTCGTGGACAGAAAAAATCACTAGCTGCCCGAGTTACCATAACGCGGCTGTTTTTTTTTTTGCTGACCATGAAATTGCAACATTGTGTCCTGTTGCAAATGGCTCGCAGTGTCGGAAGCGTGTATGCAAACTGACGAGACGGCGTCATGAATATTCGAGCTCATTTATTTGGTCTCCGTCGTTTCTGCGATTAGTGTCAATTTAATGGCGCTCGGATATAACCCAATACCCGGAGCGCAACTAATTGGCCTGAATATGCGCGAATGTCAATCGCGGGCAGTTTAACGGAATCGGTTGATCGACGTGACTCGTTAAAGACAAATTTGTTCAAATGGATCGGTCATCGGAAGTCTCGCGAGCCGAACAATGAGATTATGCTCGCTATAGAATCGGGGTTTTTGTCGCCTCAACGAGTTGTCAAACGACGTGTGTCCAAAAATACGTAATTAGAGCAGAAAACAAAAATTGTTGATAAGTTAAACAGTTGTTAATAGTTTTGATGAGCTTGTTTTTTTTTGTTTCGTAAGCTTGACATTTCAAAAACTGGATTTTTCAATTATTTCATCAATGCGAACGTGAACTTGGCAAAATTGGATGGAGCGAGGGGGGCAGATTTATTGGAGTGACAGGAGACGCCAATTAAACGTGGTCGCTCAACATCCGGGATAAAACTTAGGCAGAGTACGTCGATCGAAGAGATCAGCAGAGCTTCGTAGGCGTATCCTCATATACCACTCTCGTGCCACGAGACAGGAAAGTGCAGAATTCTATTTTGATGTTTGGGCACCCGCGAGCGATTTCTCGAAGAGTGCTGTGCTTTTCTTCTAAACATAGTCGCGAGCTCGCGGTTTTTGCGTCGTTCGGAAAATTATCTCGAAGCAAGAGATTCGAAGGGATTGCAAAAAAAACGATCAGTCAAGACAATGCTACAAGTAATATGGTAAGGAATAATAATAACAATCAATAATCAATCAAGTTTCATAAAAATGCAACGAACAATAATGTAATTTAGAAATAAATATTGAACAATAATAATAGTTCGTAATAAATCAAGTTTCATAATAATAAGTTGAGATATTGACAGAAAAATCCAAATAGATGAGTGGCATGATAATTCGACAGACGTTTTTTCTCCGTCAGAAAAGACTATCATTTGCCTTTCCTCGAGTCCCACAATCGTGTGCAGGTCAACAAAATGTCTGACACCGTTTTTAAAGTGTTTCGTTAGTTTTATTTAAATGTATTTAACGCGCACCACTTGAGCGCGAAAGTGAGAGGTCCAGGTGTACTCGCAACGCGGTCTCTCGTAACGTAATCATAATTCCACTGGGAGAAAGTATACTTTATGAAAATAGCAGTAGCTGTGGATCACAGAGACTGTGCTTATGGACAGTCCCTCTCTCTCTCTCTCCTTCTCTCTCTTTATCCGTCCCTAGATCCGCTCATTAAAAAAACAACATACAACCAATTTGTAAACTTATACGATATCTTTAATGCTCCATTGCTATTGAATTTTCCGCAAGTAGGCAAAATACTGTAATTCAAAGACATTCGCTATTTTTCCGATACTACTTTATAATCGCTAGATCAATTTTCTCCAGTCAATGATCGAGTCAATAGTCAATTACGAAATATGATCCATGATTGGAGAGCGAGCGTTTATTGTGTTGGTCAAATCGAATTGTATATAAATATATCTAATATATAATATATATATAAATATAAATATATATGGGGCGTTCCATACCATTTCGAACGGTCAAAAAGTTGTCCACTCTCAAAAAAATGGAATATTTTTCAAATTATTTAATTATATAAAAAAAAAGTGTAAATTTTTTCAAAATTTTTGGATCGCATTTTCTCGAGTTTTTCAAAATTTTAAATTTTTAAAAATACCGTTATATCTCGTAAGGATTTGATTTAACATAAAAATGTTTGAGATAAAAAAGTTGGAATTTTACATGAACTTTGTGAAAAAATTTTGTTTTAGATTTTTCGAATTTAAAAAATGCCCATTTTCACCAAAATTATACAAAAATATTTTTTTTCGGTCGGTATGTCATTTTCGATTTTTCTCAAAAAATTCCAGAAAATACTCTCAAGTGTATACAGCAACACCTATTTTTTCAGAGTGGCTCGATTCGTTGTTCCAAAGCTGTGCTTTTTTTTATTATTATGAGATATTTTTTTTAGACAAATCAATTATTATTAAAAATTATTCTTTCCCAAATTTTTCTCACATTTTTGAGATAATAAACATCCATGACAGTGATAATTTTTTTGAGCTTAATCATAAATTATCGGTGAGGTATACAAAGTTAACCTTGCCATACAAAGTAACGTTCGTCGTCCAACATGAAAATTGTGAAACAAAGAAACGTCGTCGTGCAGTATGGAAACTGCGATACAAAGTATCGTTGACCGCCTAATATAAACATTGTCATACAAAATAATGTGCGCCGTCAAATGCCTTGTACATCCTTCAGTTTGTCAACATTCCCCCTCCATGCCAAAATACTATCGGAGTTCTCAATGTGTTTTGATTTTTTTACACTAGGTTGCACGGTGTGAGCCAAGAAAAAAAGTCATATGCTTCCTTCCAATTTTCCTGGGGGTTTCTCGAGTGCCTTGTTACAAAATAATTCATGAGTAATTATTTTGATGATGGCATCAACGAATAATATATCCATATTGCACGACGACGTTACTTTGTACCACAATTTTCCATATTGCACGACGACGTTACTTTGTATCACAATTTTCATGTTGGACGACGAACGTTACTTTGTATGGCAAGGTTAACTTTGTATACCTTACCGATAATTTATTATTAAGCTCAAAAAAATTATCACTGTTATGGATGTTTATTACCTGAAAAATGTGAGAAAAATTTGGGAGAGAATAATTTTTTATAATAATTGATTTGTCTAAAAAAAAATATCTCAATAATAAACCAAAGCACAGCTTTGGAACAACGAATCGAGCTACTCTGACAAAAATAGGTGTTACTGTACACACTTCATAGTATTTTCTGGAATTTTTTGAGAAAAATCAAGTGACATACCGATCGAAAAAAAAAATTTGTATAGTTTTGGTCAAAATGGGCATTTTTTAAACTCGAAAAATTCAAAACAAAATTTTTTCACCAAGTTCATGTAAAATTGCAACTTTTTTGTCTTTAACATTTTTCTGTTAAATCGAATGCTCACAAGATATAACGGTATTTTGAAAATTTTGATATTTAGAAAAACTCGAGAAAATGCGATCCAAAAATTTTGAAACAATTTACACTGTTTTTTTTTTCATATAATTAAATAATTTGACAAAATTTCAATTTTTTGAGAGTGGACAACTTTTTGACCGTTCGAAATGTATGGAAATATATGGGGCGTTCCATACCATTTCGAACGGTCAAAAAGTTGTCCACTCTCAAAAAATTAAAATTTTGTCAAATTATTTAATTATATGAAAAAAAAGTGTAAATTGTTTCAAAATTTTATATATATATATATATATATATATATATATATATATATATATATGTATTAGTAGAACTTTTTTAAATACATATGTAAATTGTTCCAGCTTCGTAAAATTTTGTGAAAGCAATTTGTAAGTTTTCAGCTTCCGTGACTTTCTATGTGTAGTCGTTTCATTATTTTTCTTTTTGCACAAAAACGAAAATATTTTGGAGTCCGTTTTCTTAGACTCTCGAGACTTTTTTTGAAAAAAAATTTCTCCCGAAACGAAGATCGCTCAAAGGCGAGCTACAATAGCGGAGGCACAGTCAGTACGCGGCCTGGACCAATACTCGGATGGGTGACCGGCTATCAAACGAAAGTCCGGGAGAAAGATATAAAAAATAATAACGATGCCACTGAGTTTAAAAAAACACTCTCTCGGTGCGAGCATTAATTTGTCTTTTAATTGGTCAATTGGCTCGCGACACGTGGGTGGCCTGTGCAGCGAAAAGAGCGCAATGTGTCGTCTGTGTACGTTGGTTCGAAATGTTTGTACGATACCCGATCACGTAACGATCGTGATGCACCCGAGCATTTTCCGCAGGGTGTACACCATCTGTCGTCAAGGTCGGATAGAAGAAAGACAACGCGGGAATGGGATTCACGTGTCCGCCTATACAGAGAAACAGGAACGCACAAGGGCGGGCGGGGGGCGGGGGGGGGGGGGGGGCAAAGCGAAATAGAGTCGTTTCTGCGTTATTACCGATCCCCAGACGGGGAACGTCAATTAAGCGCACGCATACGCGCGGTCTCGTATCAAAACGAAACGCGCGTTTCGAGTGTGCGCTTGCAGGAGGAAGAAAAAAAGCAGAAGAAGCGAAACTGACGAATCGCACGCACGGAGAATCGTAAAATTACGCTCTACTGTCATTAAGCTATTTTTTTATTTTTTTTTATAGACGAATTTAAGCGCCGTTTTTTTTACCTTTTATTCAATGAAAAGCTCGAATCCTTGCAATGAAAATTGATTTCTTTTTCATTCGCTTTCATCCATTTCGGCACATTTTTTTCTTTTTTTGTAGTGATAATTTAGAGGTCGCAGTGTAAAAATGCCAAAAGAAAATTTTCATACAAGGGAAAACAAGGAAATAAGAATGTGATAAAGAAAGTTCGTTGCAGGCTAGGGATGCAAACTCTAAGACGATTTTTTTATTCGTTGATGTTGGGATAATTTTCATTTCGTATTCCCTTGGAACAATGAGATATGATTTTTTTATTTGCTTTAATTTATTTTAATAGTTTCGACTTATGTTGGCAAAGTTTTTTTCTCAGTCATCATTTGGAGATCGCGATGTAAAACTGCAAAGAAATATTTTTTATGATGGGAAGAATAAGGAATAAAAAACTGTGGAACAAAAAAATTCGTCGCAGTCAACGGATGCAAACTTCGAGACGATTTTTGTTTCATTTGTGTTCCGAGTGAATATTCATAAACGCGTTATCATTCAGTTTGCACTCTCGAAAAATATTTTTGGGAAACAAACGTTTTTTTTGGTAATAGGGAATACAAAAAATTCAGATTTTTGTGGAACGTCGAAATTTTCAATGATGCGCTGCTAGCGTTTTTACGCCAACGCGCAGACTCGGGGAAGCAGAGATGTAACCGGATATGGAGCGAGTGTACGAGATCACGTAATAATTCCGATGAGTTGCAGAAGACATTGTACGCGCCGTTGCAAAGTTCGCTTTATTTATTTTTTTTTTCGCGGCTGCGTAGGAAGATGCAAGATCGAGTATACATATTTTCCCGTCATTGTTCTTGACCACAAGTTCGCGGTGATCGGAATTTCATCACTTCGCGATTCGATGAATGTCCGAAAAACTTCAAACACATTGGAGTTGTTACGAGCGTTGATTTTTAATAATAAACTTTTAACAATAACTTTCATAAATCTTTTGAAAATTCATACATTTATTAAATCTAATAAATTTACCATATTTTTCTAATAATTTTTAATAATTACTAAACAAAAAGTCATCAAGAAATTGTTTAAGCACCTCATTGTTCAATGAACGATTGGTTAGAAACTAGTTCATCATGTGCAATGGCTTCCACGATGTTTCAGTACACTCGTGACTATTTCAGAATTATTTCTCTTCACCGATTTTTTGTTTATTTAGAAAAATGGATGAGCTGTCGCAATTCGTTATTTTATTTTTTATGATTATTTTTACACAACGGTTCCTTGTTAACCTCAAAAAGTTTCCAACTCACTAAACAAACAGTTTAAAAAAAAATACAACTTTTTAAAAAATCGAGCAAAGAACTTTTTTAAAAATTCGGAAGAACTCGCAGATCTTTCGAGAAATTAATTATTTCTTTTTACTCGAATAATTTTTTTTCTATCAATAGAAATGTCCACCATAAATTAGTAAAAAAAGCTTTTCAATATCAATAATAACAACAAAAAAATTGAAAAGTATTTTCGTTTCGCTTCAGCTGTGTCGACCGATCAATTTCCGGCATAAAAATGGTTGCGTCGTCGAGCCGGCGGACTGATTGAGGGTCCTACTCTCAATCAGAGAGTTTCTACTCACTCAGAGAGTTTCTACTCTCGCGTGAGACCGTTTCGCGTTTTTCCTGAGACTCTTGCCTCGGCCAAAGAAAAAGAAGCAAATTTAGGACTCACGATCGGATTTTTACTTCGTGCGTATGAATATGCGTGCACGTACGCGTTAACGTCGTTGGAAGATTCACGAGGAAACGTTATCATCATCATCATCATCATCATCAACATTATCATTATTGGCAACCTTGCGTCGGAGTCACGATACGTCATCGATTAAAGAGCGTTCGCGTTTTGACTCGTGAATACGTGACGAGTATAAATAAATTTCGGACACGAGTACGAGAAAAAAAAATCGAAACTAAATTGGGAAGGCCACGGTCATCGCAACATTTTCGCCGTTTATCATCCTTATTATTATTCCTTGTCTCGTCGGATTTGAATGCCCAAAGATTTTTTTTTTTACTTGAAAATGTATTTTCCTCTTGCGTAAACATACTATCGCAAGTGATCAATGTTTCTCGATATTTATTTAAGCGATATTTCGTTCAAAAAGCGTACGGGATGAGAACTGAGGGAAAGGAGGGGTAAGAGGACGATAGGAAAGGCTTCAATTGGGAAGCCTTCATACGTGAAAACCCGCAAGGCTATACGAAGGAACTCAGGAATTAATTGAGACCTCAATAGATAGATAAATAAAATTTAAATAATACAACAGTGTCTATTGCAATTCAGGTCCAATGTCAATTTCACGTGGAATGTCCCATGTCGATGTAAAGTGTACGTGTATATATATACACATATGTGCCTGTGGATGCGGCTCAACCGGTTATTACATTCCGGAAATGCTTTGTGTCTTTTCAGTTCATTTAGTGATCGTATTAGTGTAATTTACGTAGCTTGTGTATGTGTATGTATATACACACACATGTAGGAGTGACTTGTATACACAGTCATATCCATGCATATCTTATGGCTACCGATCTCACGAGATTGAAGTTTGCATCGTGCGAATGCAGTAAAAAGGATTTTTGTTTCTTTTCCTCAAGTTCCTTTTTAGTACAGTCGTGCTGTATATTGGAATCGGAAAAAATTAGAAGGCTAGTTTTTTGACAGGTGATTTTGTAGGTGCCGCGGGTGCTAAATTCAAGTTTGCCTAAAAATCGGGGTGTAGGGTTTTTTTTGGGGATGAAAGAGGATGGGGGTGGATTAATGCCAAACTACAAGCCCCACGAGGTCGGCGCCGGGAGACAAAATGTTCCGAAAAATTATTGTATACAGGGATTTATTATTGTACACAGCGCCGAAGTCGTGGAAGTTTATTTTGAGTGTGAAAAAATGGAGTGAAATTTTGAAAAATCAGTTTTCATTCGATAACTCTTTGGGAAAAATTCATATAATTTTTGTTCAAATGGTAACGTTGTAGCCCTTGAAAAGACGCGTCGATCGAGTATTTGATCATCCCTCTCCAATAATATCTTCACCCCAAAAGAATTGTTGAAGTATAAACAAAAAAATTGGTTATTGAATAACTAAAAAACAATCGATTTTTCGGGGATGGTTTAAATGTACGAAATGTAGAGAATAATTTTTTCTATATTTTCGTTCCTATGGACCACCCTTGAATTTTGATTTTTCGAACTCCTCTCAGGGGTTGAAAATTCAAAATAAAATTCTGGGGAATCTATTGACCGAAAATAAAGAGATACGAGTTTGGCGCTGTGGACAAAAATGTAGCTGAGGGTTCAAGCTACAAATTCTTCTACGGCGGCGAATATGTGCGGTCGATAGTTTTCCCAGAATTTCATTTTGAATTTTCAACCCCCGAGAGGGGTTGGAAAATCCAAATTCAAGGGTGGTCCATAGAAACGAAAATATAGAGAAAATTATTCTCTACATGTCATACATTTAAACCCGAAAAATCGATTGTTTTTGAGTTACTTAATAAACCATTTTTTTGTATTTTAACCATTTTTTGGCGGTGAAGATATTATTGGAGAGTGATGATCAAATACTCGATCGACGCGTGTTTTGAAGGGCTACAACGTTCCCATTTGAACAAAAAGTGTACGATTTTTTTTCTAAAGAGTTATTGTATTAAAACTGATTTTTCAAAATTTCACCCCACTTTTTCACCACCAAAATGAACTTCCACGACTTCGGCGCTGTGGACAAAACTAAAGCCCGGATTTTTCTGCACATTTTGTCTCACGGCGTCGACCTCGTAGGGGTTGTAGTTTGGCATTAATCCACCCCCATCTCCTTTCATCTCCTAAAAAAACCCTACACCCCGATTTTTAGGCAAACTTGAATTTAGCACCCGCGACACCTACAAAATCACCTGTCGAAAAACTAGCCTTCTTCTAATTTTCTCCGACTCCGGGGTTTTTCAGCGACAGCACGACTGTAATATTTGACAGTTTTAAGCTACGAAAAGAAGTTTATCATTTTTTTGGATGCTCTTTTCGAAGTAAAAAATGGAATTCTGCGATAAAAATATTTAGCACGGTAATGCAAATAACGAAACACAGGAGTGGAAAACTTAACCTATCACCGCTTAGCCACAAGCTAGTAAAGACCCAGCCTTGTAACGATTTGGTCGTCTAGTGACTAAATATGAAAAATTAGATGGTGTCTAGATAGAAAGAAATATCTGACGGCTGTCTAATGTTTCTGACCTAGTTTTTTTCAGCTAGCGACTGGGAACATTAGGTGACGACTAGATAAAAAAAATGCGGCTTTATATATATATTATTTGCACATTATTTACATCATTGCACCCTTTTACGATATTCTTCGTTATTCATTAATTACGGTTATGATATTTGCGATGTTCATATATCAATGATTCAATTTTGAATGATATCAGACAAACGCTTGCGCGTATAAAACGGGTTCGATCTCGGGACCTCTGGATGATAAGTTGTGACGTTGTCCACTGAGCCAGTTCTATTTGTTTAATTTCTGATTTTTCGCATCGTCTATATATGTCATAATACACAAAGATGGATTATAAATAAATGGGTGGTGTAACAAATTTAAATAACATTATCGGATCAATGACTTAACTTCGTTCGCATTGAGAGAGATAATCGCATAAAATTATATAACCTTCAATTGTGTTTGTCCGATCATTTATTCTCGCTAGTGCAACCGCAGTTGGCTAGGTCATTTTTTTCATTCGCAACGTCATTTGTAACTCAATAACTTGCATAGCCAGCCATGAAGGAATCGCTCGATGGAACTACACGTAGTCACATAACCTCACTTTGTCATTTGTGACCAGGATCAGCTGGGCAGTGACTAGCCAAGGGCTGGATAACAAAACATTGGGAATATTCCTAGCTCATAGCGAGGCAGACAGGCTAGCACAATTTCTACTCGGGATAAAAATAGAAACGAGAATTTTAAGTTGCATCCCCACGGGGCGAATTTCATTTATATATGTACATAAGCGACACTGGTTAATGTGCGGTCGGGATCCGGCGCCGGCGGTCCTTCGAGTTAAGCAGCGTTGCGAATGCCGCTATTCGGAGCGGCGACCGCTTGGCCGTCCACCGGCTGGCGCATCAACCCGTTAGCGGTAGGCCAATAGTTTTCAGCGCGTGCTGTAAATACTCGAGTAAAATGTCTGTGCACTCGAGAATCAGAAGAACATGGGATATCGATAGGGGGTTTTTTCCACAGTATCCCCGTACCCTCGGCAAAATGCCGTTTAGGCGCCCGCGGATGACGTTAAAGTTTGCATCGTTGGAATGCAACTAACATCAATTTTGGCTGTGAAAATCGTTTAAGGGGTTTTGAAAACCCCCACTTGCGATTTTGAAAAAATCGATCTTTTTTATTGCATTTTTTTGAAGTATAAGTGTCTGAGAATATGTCCTGAAAATTTCAAGTCGATCCGAACAAAATTGACTGAGATATGAGCGTTGAAAGAGAAGAATCCGCGTTGAAAGAGCGTTGGAAGAGAAACTTTAAACGCGTTTTTCTCAAAATGGCATTTCTGATGTCGGTGACCAAGATTACTCGAACACTAATGAACCGATCTTCTTGAAATTTTGCAGGCTTATTTAATACATAAAAATGTAGTCTTTAATCGTTCGATTTTTTTTTTCGAAAAAAATGGTCGTTTTATAGCCAAAAAACGGCCGTTTTTTTTCGTTAAAATCGAACCATTAACTTTGACGGTCCGCCATTTTGTGAAAAATGAATATTTTTTAAAATCCTTCGATTAAAGACTAGTTTATACTTATATTTGACTATATTCATCCGCATTTTCTTTTCAGATGATCCACTTCGCCGCAATGTTGGTCACCGCAAACCGTGTATATAAAAACATTATTTCATTGACGGCCATTTGCCACTGAACAATGTAATATTTTTCAATAAAAAAATTACTGAAAGTTCTTCAAGATGTGTTCTTTAAGATGGTATATTGATCGATTAAAAAAGTTTTATAGTTTTCTTTTGAAAAATTCATGAAAGAGGCCTTTTTTTCGCTACAAGTGGGGGTAACGCCTTAAACGTTTTTACGTATGCTTATAAGAGATTTTCGGCATCAATATGACAAAAAAAGGCTCCGGATAGTGATAAAAATGGAGAAATGAAAGATAAAAAAATTAATCGTTGCATTTCGACGATGCAAACGTCAACCTCATGGCATGGACGCAACGGAACGTTAGGTTAGATTAGCGAAGTGCGAGTAGGGAGTGATAGGAAAGTCTTCAAACGGGTAATACGTCAACACTCACAAGTATACACGTTGGATCTCAGGAATCACACACATATGTCCAATCTCCACCGATTTCTATCAACGTAAATAAATAGTATGTCGGTATCGACCTCAACCGGTTATTACATTCCGGAAATCCCTTGTGTCTTTCCAGTTGATTAATCGTATTAGTACGTGTTTGTGTACACTCTCCACGTGAATATGCGTATTTTCGTGTGTAGGAGTACTCGTGACGCTCATCGTTGGCTCATGATTCAGGCGGCGATCGGGAAATTTGCGTGATGCGAATACATTTATACTCATATCTGTAAGGAGCCCCCCCCCCCTCCATTATCATTCGCACGATACCCGCTGTGTTGGGAATTTATCGATGATTCTTTTGTGTCAATCCGTAGCTCCGCGATTGAACGTGTGTCAGCAGAGAAAATGGAATCTGCGGTTCGTTGATTAACGAATCGTAGATAATGAATTCCGATCTTCAAGGCTGACGAGAAAGTCTTCAATTGCATGGGAAAAAAAAATTGGTATATCGTGCCCGAGACGGCATGGCTCTCGGAGAGCGAATGCCAAACTTTTTACACGAAATAAATCAATAAAAATGGACGTATAAAATGTAAAGCAATGAAAATAAATATTTAAAACAAATATATGAAAATTTTTTATATACAATAGCTAAAGATATCAAAAATAAATATACAAATAGATTTTTTTTCATGTCACACCTCGCTATGCTAATGAAGAACAATAAATCGCGGAAGAATTCGCCGCTTCCGAAACAAAGTTCGACCAGTGGGTCAAGTTTTGAGAGGTCTCGCGCGGCTCTGCACATGATACCGAAGCGTTAGCTGCAACGTCGGCCAGACGTCGAGCGTGCAAATTAATTATAACGCTACACACTCACTGTACAGAGGAGATTCGCCGAGAGTTCGTTTCTGCGCGCGCGCGCGTGTGTGTTTGTGTATGTGTGTGTGTAAAAGATGCTGCACTGTTACAGAGGATGTTGCGGAAAGTGGTCGCTGAGGTCACCGACCCGAAGAACGTCAGGTCTCGTGCTCGAGTGGTTCCGTCTCTCTTTCTCTTTCTCGTCTTTGTCGAAGAAAAGCTATGGGAGAGAACGTGCGCGGTGACTCGCGCGGGGCGACGCCTTGTGGTCACCCTCTCTTACACCATCTTTTAGCACACTTTGCAGCATCGGCGACGAATACGAGAGAGAGACAGAGAGAGAGAAGATTTATTACTTTATTCATTTATTTATTATAAGTTAATTCATTATTATTAATTTATTATTCGTTTTTTTTTTACTTTTTATTGCTTTTTATTCATTATCAATGTATTGTTTATTTAGAGCGAGAGAGAGAGAGGCTGCAAAAATGCAGACTAAATTTAAAAAATGCACTACACCAAAACCACGTAATTTCACTCCCCGAATAATTGCAAGTCGATAATTCGTATTTTTTTTCAAATACTCAATCAATTAAAAATAAAAATCATCAAACGATAAAAAAGGGTTGGCCACGCATCGTTGAGCAATTCGCGTACCGCGAACAAACGAAAAAGGAAAACGAAAAAACAGATGGCACGCTGTACAAACGAAGCGTTCTTTTGTTTCGCTGACCGTCATGAGAGACGCGATCACCGTACACCACGGCGTTGGGTTATCGTTCGATTTCTTATGCGAGTAGCGCGTTCGCATAATTTCGAACGCGATGAGAATTCACGCGCGTCCGTAGCGTATCAACCACACGATAGGACAGAGGAGACCTCGCGCGATTTGTAAACTTCCGGCGCGCATATTTTAAGGAATTCGTCAAAAGAATTCCTGCATAGAGGAGAAGGGAATCAGGGGGAGAGAAAAACCTTGTGAAATGAAAGAATTTTTCTTTGTTTCTTGATTTTGATTATTTTCCGAAACCTTTCTTTGCATATTGAATGAACAAGAAAAATGCCGCTGATCGAATTTCATCTATCTATTTATTTCTTAAACTTTTAATAAAGAGTTAATATATTTTCGATGAATGTAAACATTTAATAAAATTAAACATACATTTGATTGTTTCTTAAACTCATATTTCATCGAAAAAAAAAACAAATAATCTGCCAATGAAAAAAAAACGGCTCGTACACAAATAATTAAAGATTATTGTTATTTGAAAAAACGACAATATTATCGGAAACGGTGAACGGTAAATTCGCCGAGTATTTTTGCTGCGAGATGAACGAGCGGGAAATACCAATATTTGATCAAGACTGCAGCAGGAACACTTGAGAAAACGAGGAAGACGAAAGAACGTGTCAAATTTTTCTGTCAATAGATGCCTAGCTATATACATATAAATATAAACACACGCTAATACCGTTATTTAACTTAGATATTATGCGTCCGGTGAAGCTTTCGATAATGTTTGCGTCGGAATATTTGATGATGTTGGAGTTCGCATCGTTAATCCGCAACGGAAATGAATTTTTTTTCGTCGCTTCGTTCCGCCAATTTGGGCTGCGAAAATCACTCGAACGTTTTTAGGAATCCTTGTTGGTGATTTCGAAAAATTGCGAAAAAATAGATTTTGGATAGAAATAAGAGAAAGAAAGTCTGATGCACAGACTTTTAATTCAAGTATCTACAGTAAGGTCTCAGAAGTATCGACCTTCCGCTGATTGGTTGCACCGGTGCACGAGTAAGCGAACACCGCTCCGAGTATCAGCCGCGCACAACGCTGCTCGACTCGAAAGACTGCTCAATAGTCCAGTAAAAGAGTCGGAAACCCACCATTTTTTAGCATAGAATATGAATTTTTGACTGAAGGTAGATGGTTGCATACTGAAAGTAACCGCAATAAAATGTTGCCCCTCAACTGGCCCCAACCCAATCCCATGTAGGTTTCGCCAATCGAACCGTAACGGCCAATACTTGGACCAATGTTGGCGGAACGATAATCGATCACCCAATTGTACGCCAATGCCCGGCTAAGTATTGACTAGCCAACATTGGTTTGCTGATACGAGGCCAATGTTCGGCCAAATATAGACTTGCTAATCATTGGCATGTCGGTACGAGGCCGATGTTTGGCGAAGTATAGATTTGCCAATCATTGGTTTCCGATACGCGGCCAATGTTCGGCCAAACATAGACTCGCTAATCATTGGCTTGTCGATACGAGGCCGATGTTTGGCGAGGTATAGACTGGCCAATCATTGGTTTGTCAATACGAGGACAATGTTCGGCCAAGTATAGACTCGTTCATTATTGGTATATCGATATGAGGCCGATGTTTGACGAAGTATAGACTCGCCGATCATTGGTTTGCCGATACGAGGTCAATGTTCGGCAAAATACAGACTCGCTAATCATTGGCTTGTCGATACCAGGCCGCTGTTTGGTGAAGTATAGACTCGCCAACGTTGGTTCGCCGATACCAGGCCAATGTTCGGCCGAGTAACGCATGATCGAACCGCACTTCGTATATTAACGATTCATTGTTTCGCGTCGAAGTCATTGAGAGACGAGATAAATACTTTGTACGAGTCGATTAGATATTACTCTTAACAAGTATACTACCAAATCAATGCACTCATTGTTGGCCGATTCTCGAACGAGCTCATACGCGATACTTTGCCGATTTTTATGAACCATCCTACACTGACAGAAAAATTCTATTAATATAAACCAACCGCGTCTATTTATTTATTTTTGATTTTAATTAACTAGATTTTTCGTGAAATCAAATTTTTCCTATTGCATTCCATCATTTTAAATATACTTATTTATTCAAATTAAACTTGAACTAATGAACTAATGGTCTGTCTTTATTGCAACACATATATCAAAGGGTTGTGGGGGTAGAGAGGGTGGATAGAGAGGAATTATATATATATATATATATATATATATATATATATATATATATATATATATATATATATATATATATATATATATATATATATATATATAGGTTATGCTTGAAAATTCTATAACATGTCGTTCAATAAAACTCTCTAATTATCACAATGATATTAACTAATTGATATAGTTTATGTGATACAAATAATTATGAGAATCCATTTGGTCTCTTATGCCATGTCTGCGATTCAGATATTACAAGCACTCGGTAGCATAGGGGCAGCGTGCTTAGCTATGAGTAGGTAGGTTCAAGGTTCGAGTCTCATATAGGGGAAATATTTTCTTCTAACTAATCGTTTCAAAATACCAGGTAATGACGAATTTTAATACACAAATAATTTTTTTTTGGCAGTGCAGGACTAATTTTGGTGATCTATATCGGGTCACAATTATCCGCCAAGACTCGGTTGATAATCGGGCCAAGCTCGAGTGGCAATGATGGCAATCTTGACGGGGACTTATTGTTGGCCGATTCTCGAATGAACTCCTACGCGATGATCGGCTGATTCTCATAAGCCATTCGAGGGCCAATATTGATTGCGAATATCGGGCCGCTCTTATCATCCGAGGCTCGGTCGATGATCGGGCCAAGCTCGAGTGCCAATGTTGGCAAGCTCGGCGTCGAGCATCGGCCAATCGTTGGCCACTACCGATCACCCTACATGGGATAGGGGTTGAAAACTTAAAAATCGCCGTATCTCAATAATTAATAGCCCGATCGAAAAATGTTTCAAACAAAAGTTGTTTGGCATAATAAAATACGTATAAAGTTATCTGACGTCCAATCTCCTAGCTTTGAAAATAGCGGCACAAAAACACGAGAGCACGAAAAACGAAAACAGACAAGGACGCAGCGATATGTCTACTCCGCTCGCACACGCATCAACCCCGAATTTTCGAATCGTTTTTGTACGGCTATTTTCAAAGATAGAGGGTTGGACGTCGGATAACTTTATACGAATTTTATTATTCCAGACAACTTTTGTTTGAAACCTTTTTTGATCAGGCTATTAATTATCGAGATACGGCGGTCTTAAGTTTTCAACCCCTATTTTTTAGGGTTGGGGCGAGTTAAGGGGCAACATTTTATTGGGGTTACTTTCAGTATGCAACCATCTACGTTCAGTCAGAAATTCATATTCTAGGCTAAAAAGTGCTCGGTTTTCGACTCTTTTATTGGACTACAAGCCGAACCCCGACCTGCCGTCCACCAGTGTCGGTTTTTTTAAAAGATTTCATGAGAGCGGAAAAGTAGTTTTTTCCACTCTAATGAATTTTCCTCCACGGTAAATAGACTTTTCTTCTTCACTGCAATGAAACGATAAATTTGTGATTTCTGTCAGCGTTCATGTACGCCGAACGACGAGTGATTCGATTTTGGGATTGTGTTTCCCGAGAACGGATGGAAGGTCGTACGGTTTTGCCTCGCTAGCTCCGCCCCGTTGCCGTTTGTTTGGATCGTACCGGAATATCGGTAACCAAGTGCACTAACGATACGGTAGGAAGACGAAAACACGCGATGTGGCAGAGACAGTTCCGAGATATGCGCGTAGCCTCGGTTTCTGTACACACGAGCTCACACCCACACACGATATACGTAAAATCACAGACAACATCAGCGGCGAATGCGATCGATGCGATGATCACGGCGATCAGCACGCGAACATCAACGAAGACCGAAGCAACCAGATAAAAACATTTATAGTCCAATAGAGTTTGAAAAGCGTTCGCTCGATGATCGAAATCTATCGGTGGCTACCGGAGATAAGTGACGTTGAAATGATCGATCAATTGACCCGCAGATCATGGATAATAATATATATACACAGGGTGACAATTATAACAGAAACGAAAATTTTTCTGATGCAAAACGATCAGAAATTACGTATCAAAGTTTACGTAAATTTCCTCTTTTTTCGGATGGCGAGCTTAAGGGGGTAAAACACATTTCATACATTTTCGAAGATTTTTTATGAAAATGTAGGCATTTCGGGGAAATGAATGGTGAATTCGTATTCAGGAGGCGGGGGGAATAAATCGATATGAACTTGCAAGAAAAATATTTTTTGGTTTTTTCCTTAGGTACACGCTTTTCGCGTTTGTTACCTATTCTTTCCCATCATTATTGACCGTTCTTTCCTCTACTGTTTACTCCTTTTTTTGTCTCCATATTTCTCCCTGTTTCCCCCTGTTGCGGCCGCAGCCGACTTCCCCCTCTGTATTATATTCATCATGACATTTCTGTCATGGGTATAGGGAAACTGCGGAAAACCTATACCAATACAGCCGGTCGTCGAGTTCGCCCCCCAGTCGTGGAACTAGTCTTATTTCGCCGCGAAATGCCGCAGAAAAACATTTCACGACGAAATGTACGCGACTGGGATTCGAACCCGGGACCTCCCGGTCCGCTGGTTTAGTGGCGAGCACGCTAACCACTAGACCATCGCACCAGTGCAAGAAAAATGTTTTAAATCCAACATTTTTTACCATCACGGCCAAAAATAGGTCATTACACTGAATCGTCGATTATTTATTTTCTGCTTCGCTTCGAACTCCATTTTGTGCTCATTCTCTTTGCAATCGTTTGCTCGTTTAAATGCCGCATGGTTCATGAGTTTTCCCTGCAATAAATTTTCGTCGCTCGAACAGCACCAACGCTACGGCTGTTTGAAATTTCGCGATTTTGGCGCGCGATTTTTTCTTTCTGTTTTTAAACCATTTCAAAGGTCTACCCAACGGGAAATTCACCGCTGATTATGAATTTAACCAAGTTTTTGTCGAAATCTCAAAATTACGTCGTCTAAACACGCATAATGTGTTTCCATATACTTTTGACAACTTTAAATAGAAATTGAGGGTTTTCGGGGGAATTAATGGGAAATTCGTATGAAGAGGATCAAAATACATCGATTGGGACTTGTAAGAAAAAAGTTTCGCAAGTCCCCTTCGATAAAATATATAGCGTATTTTTGTAATGGGTACACTGAAAAAAAAAATTCGTTCATCCAACCAAAATTCAGTTGGTTTAACAAAATGTATCTTTAAATACGTTCAACTTGATTTTTGATTGGCATAACAAACGTTTTGTTAATCTAACTGATAGTTTTAGTGGTGTGAACTGTAGCTTATTTGGCATGTCTGAGCAACTGTTAAAACAACAACATTTCGAGACAACAAAATGCAGTTTGCACATTCAACGATTTCTTTTTCTCAGTGTAGTATTTGCCAGAAAAGTTGAGTATTTTAGAAAAAAATCCAGATTCTATATCGACTATGGTGAATCCCGTCATTGAGAAAAACCATATGAAAGATGCATTCCAAAGTGAATAAACCGAATTAAATATCGTTACAAAGAAAGTTTTTTTTTGGAGTGTTTTGTGTTCGGATTTGAATTATCTTAATTTTGCTGAGCTCAAAATGGATATTTCTTTGTTTTCAGAATGCTCATTTTTTTCTGGCAATTGGTACTCGTCACAAAACATGCTATATCTTTTTCGTCGAAGAGGCCTCGAAAAACCATTCGATGTGACATTTTTCTCGGTCGCAAAATCCCAGAAGCGCCAGGTCCGTAAAAAACACGCAGCCACCTTACTATTATTCCCCTGTATATGTATCGCGAGTATGCAATTCCAAGATGTCGTTGCGAGAATAATTATTGAAGGATGGCAAAACATCGACTGACCGCATAAATCGGCCGATAGAAATTCACATTTGACATTTCTCCGCAGTTATTTTCGTCTCAATTATTGATCCATTATCGTCAGAGTGAGGATGATAAATCCACGTGCGACGCTGATAGCTCGGAGAGATTATTCACCGAATTAATAGAGAACCGACAACATTCCGGGCGCGCGATTGTGAGATGTTTTCAAGTTGTATTTTCAGGCTTGCCAAATAACGGAGCCCTTTCTCAGCCTCCAAGTTCCTACAATTTCCAACCTACATGCGTGAAGCTCCGAGAGCAGATGCTTCATAACGCCATGTCAATTGACACCTAGGGAAATACCGAAAAAAATAAGTTGACATTTTTCCCCCTGCATGTGAAATGTTTGGGTCTGACGGAGAATCGCTGGTAGCTGTGGAGGTCGAAAAATGATGCATGTTGACGAGCGAGAACGTACCTGCCGACGGAATCCGGTACGAAGATGTTCCACCACGAGAGTCTCTTCTGGCGTGAATTGTAGAGTCCCTCGGTGCTTCCAGCTTCCGAGGGCAGGCCACCACCAGCGGTGATCCCTTTGCGTCTCTTCCGATACAATTTCGGCGGTTTGGCAAGCGGATGCCAGGACTTCCGGCGTCCTTTCTTCGCCGCCATTTCGATTTCTTCTTCCCTGATGCTTGCCTCGGAGACGTCGGGATTTTCCTCGAGAAGATCATTGGAGACGTAAAAAACGGAGCCTCTGCGGCTGGCGTCGCTGCTGCGGCGCTTGTCCTTGCTCTTGTCTTTGTCCTCGGGTGAACCGGCGCTGTTCTCTTTCTCCTCGAAGATGCTGCCGCGTCGAGCACGCTGAAAGAGGCTGTCTCGGCGTGCCCGCAGGTCGTCGAGGACACTGTGCCTTCGAGCTTTCGGCTCGCGAAGCACCTCCGGGCTAATCTCGATGCTGCCGGAACGTCCGAGAATCGGGGACTCCTCCACGAGGGCTGGTATGGAGCTGGTCGAGGCAAATTTCGGCGTTCCTATACCCCCCGCCGCCTGACCGTTGCTCTGATTATCGCTTATGTACATCGCGCTCGCCATTGCGACTCTCACAAATGTCGCGATTGTATCTCTTTATTCCCTAACGGCCGCCTATCAATCGTCCCTTTCTTCATCGATCATCGACCATCTTTCTCGCTGGCTCGTCCACTGCGCACCGCGGTCACTCTTCTCGCGGCAGCACACTGGCTATCATTGACGGGTCAACGAGGCTGGAAAGCAAGGATTTCACGGTGAAAACGTGCCAACGATCGGGCCTCAGAATCCTCGAGTGGACCCTCCCCTAGGGGCCTTGGCTATCTCACATTCGTCGGGTTCGTCCGGGCCACTTTTTGCTCTCTTATCTAATCGGGATACATATATCTCTGGTGAAGCCGATGTCCGTTGTAAGTCCGTTCGGAACGCAATGAGCAGACTTCTCCAGTCGAGGCAAACTAAGGCGCTCGGTTGGGCTTTCTTTTTAAATACTTTATTCGAAGCTACCACTTTTGGTAACTCATTGGCTGAAGACAGCAGGAGTGAAGGTTGAATAGTCCAACGAATTCTGGTAAGTTACTAACACGCTGATGCATCTAGGTCCTACGAAACGCCAGCCGAAGAATGACATTTCCGGGACAGTAAAAGACCAGCAGAGTTTTAGCAACTTGCCGTTTGTCGTTGGCTTCAGACCAACACTCTAAATTGCGAAACGGGTTTGCAGCATTGGAATGCAATGGAAATTAATACTCTCAAATCGCGATGATTTCTTTTGGCAGATTTGGTCTACCAAAGACCCTCCAAGGGCTAACAAAAATTCACCGTAATAACGATGAGATGAAAATATTATTCAAAATGTCCTAGCTAATTATTGCGACGCTAAAATATTGGCGTTTTTCGTCGCGCTCATGGTGTGCCCGAATGCATGAAAAATCTCGAACCCAACCGAGCTCAAAAATAGGGATACAGGCCGTTTCACGGAGGCGTGTGTTTGTGTGTGTCTGTGTGTGTGTGCACAAAGGAGCACGAGGTACGCGTATAGTGGCAAGCACAGCGGTATTAATCCAGGTGAAAGCCGACGAGTGTCGACGACTTGCACACACACACAGAGGCACATAGCCACTCGCGCGTACACACGCGCACGAAGATACAACGGCTTGAACCGGGAGTGCGCGACCGCCTTTTCACAATAATACGCGTCTACGCTCGCCCGATCCTGCGCCGTGATATACATATATATATTCGAGGCACGCTACTTTGATTCTTGTTTCGCTTCGTGGATCTCGAAAATTGCCAAAAAAAAACGAATGAAACCGAAGAATAATACGCGAGAGAAAGAGGACTAGAAAATCTTGAGTGTACATCGATCGGGCAGGCAAAAAAAATGGCGATCGTCGGTTCCAGTAACGGTGGGGTTTCTCGTTACAAAACACGTTGGCATATTTCCGGCAAGAATGAACCTCTCTCGCGTTTCCGTTTCTCTCTTTTTTTTTCGCGTTCAAGTTAGAAAACGGGACGAGTTTCTCTCGAAAGAGGTACGAGTGAATTTACCCTCGAACTTGACGAAAGAAAATCGGCGATGGAGCCGTGTGGGATTACCGATCTTTTACGATCGTTTGCGAATCGCCGATTTCGATATTCTCTTGTCGAACAAGAGTCCGAGCGATAAACTCGGAGGATCGAGGACCGAGTGAATAATCCGGAGATCGGTATTTCACGCTCGCGCACAACCGGTACTTCCGGTCTCGCGCCAAGTCCGCAAGCTCAGCTCGCAATTCCCTCGATCAATTTCACCCCGTGTTGATTTCGCGTCGATAAACCGATTTTTGATCGCACCCACTGTATACTCCCACTCGAATAAACACACACGCGCGCGCGCAGCCCGGCAAGTCTGTCCGTGTGTACGACGTGGTGGAGAACAAAGCGACTCTGGGAGTAAAATTTCCAAACGCGGCGAAATTGTGAAACGATTCCGATGAAGGCTCGGCCGACACTGGCGAGACTTTCCTCGAGAGCTTCGGCTCGTTGGCCGCGAGGAGAGGCTTATAACAGTCCGGGGAATGGGGCACACACGACGCGAGCTCTCGAGGCACGTATACACGCACGCGGGGCACGCTCAAGACGAGGGGGAGAGAGAGAGAGGACGCGGAACATTCTCGCTGTAAGCATGTGTCTCCGCGATGTGTGCTGTCGCACGACGACGAGGACGACTACGCCACGCGGTTGAACGGACCACCGGGGGGGCACACCATCGAACCTATTCGATCTCGGCCTTGACGAGGCCACGGCAACGAGGGTCCCAACATATTCCGGAGGTGGTAGCAACGCTTTTCTAATCTCTTGCCGATCCTCGAACTCTTTACCGAAATTCTTTCAGGCGAACGATGAAATATTGTTTGAAACTCGGCATAGGGGGACTTTTCTTCGATATTGGATCATATATTTACTTTAAGGGGTTACCCCCACTTGCGATTTTGAAAAAATCGATTTTTTTTATTGCATTTTTTTGAAGTATACGTATCTGAGAATATGTCCTGAAAATTTCAAGTCGATCCGAACGAAATTGACTGAGATATGAGCGTTGAAAGAGAAACTTTAAACGCGTTTTTCTCAAAATGGCATTTCTGAAGTCGGTGACCAAGATTACTCCAACACTAATGAACCGATCTTCTTGAAATTTTGCAGGCTTATTTAATACATAAAAATGTAGTCTTTAATCGTTCGATTTTTTTTTTCGAAAAAAAATGGCCGTTTTATAGCCAAATAACGGCCGTTTTTTTTTTCGTTAAGATCGAACCATTAACTTTGACTGTCCGCCATTTTGTGAAAAATGAATATTTTTTAAAATCCTTCGATTTAAGACTAGTTTATACTTATATTTGACTAAATCCATCCGCATTTTTTTCTTCAGATGATCCACTTCGCCGCAATGTTGGTCACCGCAAACCGTGTATATAAAAACATTATTTCATTGACGGCCGTTTGCCACTAAACAATGTAATATTTTTCAATAAAAAAACTACTGAAAGTTCTTCAAGATGTGTTCTTTAAGATGGTATATTGATCGATTAAAAAAGTTTTGTAGTTTTCTTTAAAAAAATTCATGAAAAAGGCCTTTTTTTGCGCTACAAGTGGGGGTAACACCTTAACATGTTTCGATTGATTGAAACTGACTAAGACAGTTTTTTTCGACATATATTCATTTTTCCATAAGGGCTTACGGAACGTGGAACTCACAAACCGAGATTTGCTCCAACTTATTCCTTTTTTAAATTTACAAACCCAAAAAAGGTCACTTTAATTCATTTTTTTAATTATTCGAATTCACAATCTTACTTTAATTCATTTTTCCTTGGGCTTATAAACGTTAAACTTAGAAACTCAAAGCAATCCAAACTTACTAGCCCAAACAAACCCAAACGAAATGACAACCTACAACAAACCCAAATTTGAAACCGTCCTAAAAAAATTTAAACAAACTTGCAAGCTCAAACAAACCTAAATCCGACACGCACAATCCCAATTCTTTCTTCGTTAAGAGATTACAAATGTCGAGCATTAAAATAAAAATATTACTTTTTCATTATTGATTATTGCCGTTCTTTATACTTTTACGCGTCATAGAATAAAGTTTCGATATCTCCATGAGACAGAGTTATAACCTTATATTCAATTTGCCATTCTTGACTCAATTCACATTTTCTCGTTCATCGTTGATTCCATCAACAATACATTTGCATTGAATTCCACGCTTTTCCACTCGCATTCACCAAGCCTCAGTCCCGACCAAAATCCTCCCAATTTGCGTGCCTCTTGCGGTCGTCGCCACATCCGAGCGGGCTACGCATTACGCCAATTTTGCATCGGTTGATTTCGCATACTCGTCGAGATGATGTACCGAGCAGCACTTTTGCGCTGGTACAGAAAAGGATCGTTACAGAGGGGGCGGAGGGGGGGGGGGCTTGCCAATCTGGTTGTCCTTGAAACGCTTCCCTCCGAACATATGCGTTGTCTTTCCGGTGGCTCACAACGAGCGTATACATGCTCGTAAAAACATTTACGAGCCATACGTACAGGGGCAAAATGCCGAGTTGGCATCTTATATATATATATATATATATATATATATATATATATATATATATATATATATATATATATATATATATATATATATATATATATATATATATTAAGGCGTTACCCCCACTTGTAGCGCAAAAAAGGCCTTTTTCATGATTTTTTTTAAAGAAAACTACAAAACTTTTTTAATCGATCAATATACCATCTTAAAGAACACATCTTGAAGAACTTTCAGTAATTTTTTTATTGAAAAATATTACATTGTTTAGTGGCAAATGGCCGTCAATGAAATAATGCGTTTATATACACGGTTTGCGGTGACCAACATTGCGGCGAAGTGGATCATCTGAAAAAAAAATGCGGATGGATTTAGTCAAATATAAGTATAAACTAGTCTTTAATCGAAGGATTTTAAAAAATATTCATTTTTCACAAAATGGCGGACAGTCAAAGTTAATGGTTCGATTTTAACGAAAAAAACGGCCGTTTTTTGGCCATAAAACGGCCATTTTTTTTTCGAAAAAAAAAAATCGAACGATTAAAGACTACATTTTAATGTATTAAATAAGCCTGCAAAATTTCAAGAAGATCGGTTCATTAGTGTTCGAGTAATCTTGGTCACCGACTTCAGAAATGCCATTTTGAGAAAAACGCGTTTAAAGTTTCTCTTTCAACGCGGATTCTTCTCTTTCAACGCCCATATCTCAGTCAATTTTGTTCGGATCGACTTGAAATTTTCAGGACATATTCTCAGATACTTATACTTCAAAAAAATGCAATAAAAAAGAAATCGAATTTTTCAAAATCGCAAGTGGGGGTGACCCCTTAAGACCAAATGGGCGAAAACCTCCCATTGTTGGATTTTCATTAGTCAGTAACCCTCCCGGTAATACTTATTGGAACAAAACATTTTTTTTCCAAAACCAAACCCTGTTTTCGGTTTTAATTTAGACTCGTAATTTAAGGTTTTTCAATAATAACGTCAGTACTAATTATAGTAGCGATAATGACGATAATGATGATAATAAAATGAATAATGATGAATGTTTTTAAAAACGACAGTTATGATAATAATAATAATCATAAATATAAACTTAAATAATACTAATAATTAGTAAAAATATACCCAAAACAAACGCAAACAATAATAATAATAATAATAATAATAACATCGATATTGTAGAAAAGGTCAGGTCCGTTTTTCGATCGTGCTTTTCAACACGCGTCGTTCGTCGGCGTCGCAGCGTATTCGAGCGACGACTAGAAGACGTCGTCGTCGTCCTCTCGTTTGTTTACACGCGCATCCGCGTTTCGTTCCAGATCTCGTTGAGGCTACGCTAAATTTGCTCGACGCTCGTGGTGTGTCGGCCTCGTTGTCGCGTCATTGCTTTTTTCCAGAGCCCCGTTTTGTAATTCCTTCGCGCTCTCCCCTCATTCCTCGGCGCAGCCCTCGCGAACCATTCTGTGCAACGAACGGACACACACGGGACAAAGCGCGCGATCGTTCGTTCGGTATCCGCCCGCCCACTTTTTATTTTCCACCTGTCCTTTCCACGTTTATCCACGATGGACATTTTCCCCGGGAAAATCGAGGCTTCTTATTACGGGACGAACAGCTGTTTTATTTGCGCAATTTGTCGCGTTTTCGATATCGCAAGCGAACCGTAAATATACGCTCAACCATCTCGGATTTTCCGCGATCAAAGATATCTCTATGCGCGTGTGTGTGTTTATAGGTATATACGGCACATATGTCATTTTCCCGATCAACTTATTGTCCGACGAGGGGAAGATAAAGAAAAGAGAAAAAGAATATTCGCTAAAACGATTGATGCGTTGGCGAGTCGACTCGCGGGTCTTCCGCATGGAGTTCAAGTCCAATTAACTCCTCGTTCTCCGTTTCTTTATATAGAGAGCTAAATAGTTGATCGACAGCTTGTTTCAATCAAGTCATACATATATACGTATTTATATTGATGTATGATATTGTTTCTAATATAGGTATATTAAACTTAGATTATACATCGTGTTTGGCACATGGAACGATACCATTTTTTGGGGGATTGGGCGGGTCTTTTGCTACTTTTTTCACCCTTGGACACTATGTCCTAAGGATCACGATAATTGTGATATGATTTTTTTTCGTTTTTTTATTACCCGAAATTTCGCCTTCAAATCATCATAACTTTTTTGTTTGTGGTTGTAATAGCACGAAATAACTTTTGTTGTATTCTGCAATGTGTTTATTATAAAAAAAATTGTTATTTGATACAATTGGTTTCATGAAAATTACTGATGAGCTTCCAAAGTCTTAAAAATGCGTAAATTTATGAAAAATGTCAACTTCTCAATTCATTATAATAAAAACTGAAAGCTATTATGAACTTAGGTTTGTTTTAAAAAATTTTCTAGTTTATACCCTTTCCAACGGTATGCTACATGGCATAGAAATAATTCATTTCGGGGTAAAAATAAGGAGAATATGTTTTTTCATAATGAATTTAGGAGTAGTTTCGTGGAAGGGAGGGGGGGGGGGGGTCATTTGTTCACCGTTAGATCCTATGTCCTAAGTGTGGTAATTGAGATATGATTTTTTTTCGTTTTTTTTTTAATACCCGAAATTTCGCTTTTAAATCGTCCTAAATTTTTCGCTTGTCGTTATAATAGCAGGAAATAACTTTTGTTGTACTCTGCAATGTATGTTTATTATAAATAAATCAGTATTTGATGCAATTGGTTTCAAGAAAGTGACTCTTGAGCTTCCAGTCTTGAAAATGTGTAAATAAGAAACTTCAACTCCTAAATTCATTATAGAAAAAACGTATTCTCGTTATTTTGACCACATAATGAATGATTTCTATGACATGTAGCATACAGTTGGAGAGCTTATAAACTAGAGAACTTTCAAAAACAAACCCAAGTTTAGAATAGCTTTTAGTTTTTTTTTATATCATGAATTCAGAAGTCGGCAACTTAGAAGAAATGCAACAAAATTTATTTCGTGCCATTACGACCAGAAACAAAAAAGTTATGGCGATTTAAAGGCGAAATTGCGGGCAATTATTAAAAATTGTATCTTAATTACCGTGGCACTTAGGACACAGGGTCTAAGGGTGAAAAAAGTAGCAAATGACCTTTCCAATCCCCGAAAAAATTGTGTCGGTCCATGTGCCATTCCTGTATAATAAATATATATTTCTGTATCATATTTCGTTATTGTTATTCTAATATATATACGAAACTACATAATATACAGTACCAAATATAATATTATATAATAACATTATATATACATGACATATATGGTGAAACCTCGTTCATACGTTTTGCACTTATACGTTATATCTACGTACGTATCTTATACGTACACTTATACGTACTAATACGTTATTAATTACTATTACCCAACGTCGTTTTCGAGGTTCGTTTTTTCTTCGTTATACGTTGATCACACGTGATATTCTCTAGTCGGAAAAAAATGCATGTGGCTGCGTTTTGATGTTTCGATGTTTTGTTGTTTCTGACCTCGACTGTGTATGCATGTACTGTAATTGCATATCTCTCAATAAGAACCTGCCCGTCATTTACTAGTCTAAAACGTCAAAGATTAGTGTTACAAACTTGCATTAAATAAAAGTTCGAAACGAAAATTCGAAAACTTGAGATGGCTCAATACTCAATTATTACCAATCAAAGTTTGAATTGGAAACCCAAACATTAACATAATAGAGGTACTGCTATTGAAAAACATCGGGAATTATGCACCAATCGTCATTTTTAAATGTTAAGGTAGTTCCTCTGCGAAAATCTCAACCAAAAGTTTACATACTATGTTCATGTTTAAATGATTGATAATTGGTTTAATTAGTAATGAATAAAATTCAAAACTACGGAATTTTGGCTCGGTACTAGTAGATAATACGATGGATATCATTTATTGCCGTAAAATATATTTCGTATTGTGTTTTTGATCGACCATTGCCAGTAAACTTTTTGCCGGGACTGTCCAGGCTTTGCCCAAATTGTTTTTTTTCCAGGCTTTGCACCAAAATTGTGAAGGCTTCTCATGGTTATATCTTTGAAACTAGATGGTGAATAATTCTCATTTTTTTCACATTATTCGTGATATCTTACTGTAGCTTATCCTCGTTTTTTTTAATCAATTTCTTCATTTTAGTTTTGACGGTAGAATTAATGATGCTCTGTTTGCCCATCATAACGCATTTGTTACGTGTAAACCAAGCCAACTTTAAGTGTAAATATCTCAGGTTTGGGGTGGTCAAACTTATTCAAATTGCACACATGTTTGGATAATGTATTAAATAACGTATATGTCAAATTTCAAGCATTTCTTAATTCAACTCTTCTGTGGAGGTCCTACCTTAAAGAGTTTCAGATACATACTGTATTTTACTTCTACGTTCTCACGTATACGTCATATTACATACGTCATATTACAGTACGTATTACAGTTTCGTTTGTCATTTCCATTTCACACCCGCTGTGTCCCGATTCGGCGATCGCACCGCATACACCTGCGAATTCACACACACGAATGCCAGCAATCCACGTGTCAGATTTGACATATACCTTTTTGTCTCTCTTTTTCAATTGGGTTTTTTTCAATTGGGTGTTCGCTTCGGTTCCAACCTCTGTATACGCGAGTCCGGCATTTTCCACATCTCCACCCTTTAGGATGATGAAAAAAAAGCCTTTGTAGAAGAGCTGCTGGTTTTTGCTTGCACTCGATGGTTCTCTCCATTATCGCTGCGATCCGTTCTCGTCTAGTTGCTCGCTCATCGCAATTTTATTCTTCATTTCGCTCGAACATCATCACGGGATTTGAAAAATAACGCTTTGGGCTCGATCGCGTTTATTAATTTTTCCAGCCTCGCGAAACGGTCTTCAGCAGCGTTTGATGCTCGGGAAAATGGGGGAAACGCAACGCTGCTCAGATGTCAATATTTTTCCAAATTTTAACGAGAATAATTAAAGGTTTTTTGTCTTGTTTTCGGTGAATCATTTTTTTACAGTCCTTTCCGAGATACTCACGAGTCGAGCACGCACAAAAAATCGTTTCTCTCTCGGATTTGTGTACTCCGAGCGTATAACGAAGATAAACAATCGAAGGAGCTCGCCTGCTTGTCAAGATACGCGAACTCTTTGCGCGAACTTTCGTTTGTCCCAAGCTACGAACGATTGCGACGCGCCGACTTCGTTATAATGTGTCTTTTTTTTTTCTTTTTTTTTCTTTCGCTTTATCGGATAGCGAGAGACATTTTGACTCAATTGCAACAGGTGAGCAAGCAAGCTACTCACGTTCGCGTTTAAACGAACAGAGATTCGTGATGCGCTAAGTCATAACAATAAAATGATTTGGAAACAATTTCTCCTTTGGTATGGCCGTTTTTTTTTTTAATTTTATTACCTGTGAATGGCTTGGAAAATACATTTTCACTTGGCGCGAATTTATGCGTTTTAGAGAATACCGCTTAAAGAATACATCTTTACGTAATTACTCGGCTCGCGAATTTTAGGGAAAAACAGCGACGTTTCTTCTTTTGAGTGCACTGTAAAAACAAATGCGTTGTTTCAACACGTTTCACGTGTGTAATCGTGTCGCCGTTTTCAACACGGTAACTCATGTGTTGATGTCGAACGACACATTTTACGCGTGTTCTGTCAATACGCTTCAAGCGTGTTTTAGCAAGTTCAAAGCGTGTTGTTTCGATACACTTTAGGCGTGTAAACGCTTGTCGCCAATTTCAACATGTTTAAAATGTGTTGATGGCTAAATCAACACACTTTTTGATGTGTACTTGTGGACGCTTGGGCATAACGTACAAGACGTCACGTAGGCATACGTATAAAAATAAATAAAAAAGGTTTCTCCGTTACTGGTGGTTTATTCCGATGGTTTACTACCATACTTGATGAGTTCCAGTCGTCCTGAAATCAATTCCTGCGAATAAATTTTATTGTCCATACCCGGTTTCGAACCTACCTAACCTAGTTACTTCTATACCTAATACGTACGCTAACCATTGTGCTATCGGCTATACTTGCGGTTTTTCATCAAGAAACGGAATACATGGTTACATTGAACGAGAAGAGTAATGAAGACATTTCACATTTTATGTGTGTGGGTGTCTACACCCAACACACATAAAATGTGAAATGTGAACAGAAATTTCCTTCACTCTGAACAGGCAATTTTCTTTGCACTGGACAGAAAAATTCGTCCGCAAAGAATAAAGAATTTTCTTTGCCCCGAACAAGAAATTTCTCTCACTTTGAACCAACAATTTTCTTTGCCCTCGACAAAAAAATTTGTCCGCACAGAAAAAAAATTCCTTTGCCCTGTACAAGCATTATTCTTCACTCCGAACAGAAAATTTTCTTAGCACTGAACAGAAAACTTGGTCCGCACAGAATAAAAAATTTGCTTTGCCCCGAACAAGAAATTTCTCTCACTCCGTACCGGCAATTTTCTGTGCCCTCGACAGAAAAATTTGTCTGAACAGAAAAAAAAAATTCCTTTGCCCTGTATAAGCACTTTTCTTCACTCCGAACAGAAAACTTTCTTCGCACTCGACAGAAAACTTGGTCCGCACAGAATAAAGAATTTGCTTTGCCCTGTACAAGCAATTTCCTTCACTCCGAGCAAACAATTTTCTTCGCACTGGACAGAAAAATTGGTCCGCACAGAATAAAGAATTTTCTGTGCCTCGAACAACAAATTTCTCTCACTCCGAACTGACAATTTCCTCTGCCCCGAACAAGACATTTCTCTCATTCCGAACAGACAATTTTCTTTGCCCGCAACAGAAAAATTTGTTCGCACAGAAAAAAAAATTCCTTTGCCCTGTACAAGCAATTTCAGTTGAGTGGAGGAACAACGAATTTCCTCCACGCCGCACAGAAAATTTCCACTGAACAGAAAACTTGGTACGCATAGAATTAAATTTGCCCCCTAGAAGTATCTTTCTTCACTCTGGACAGAAACTTTTCTTAACAACGAACAAAATATTGACCCGCACAAAATTAAAAAAATTCTTCGCAGTGACACTTTAGCAAAAAATTATTTTATATATACGTCAATAAACTGAGTGTTGCAATTACCATGGTTTCACAGAGCACATCATTTTCGTCATTCATGTAGGTGTGCACGACGAGCAAAAACTTATGTGTTTCGTTTTTAAGATAACACAATTCGCAATAGAAAAATTCTTTCGCAAGTTCGTGCATAACGTAGCGAGGTTATAGAGCCGCCATATTGTCATATCAACTCACTGGACGCGTGTTGTTTGTGGTACACGCGTGCAAGTGAGTTGTTTCACGACGCTTTGTGTCGTTCGAGTCGCGTGTACCTACGCTAAGTGTGTTGTTTGAAAGAAAATGGCTTGATTCGACACGCTTCATGTGTGTTACATTAAGCGTGTTCTACAGCAACATATTTAAAACGTGTTGTTACCAAGAATGGAATAGAGCGTATTGTTTAAACACGGTAAAATAAGTAAAACACGTTGTTTCAACGCGTTAATCAGGTCCTACACACGCTGTAGGCGTGTTGTGTGTTGCTTCAACACACCGACAACACGCTTATTTTTTACAGTGTGGGAACATTTTTTTAATTTTCTAATGAATAAAAGCGAATGGCAAGATCGATAACATTTTAGGCAAAGTCAAATGGCTGCGAGGCCACTGTTACGCACATATATAAATATTATACAGGGTGTACCATTTCAGTTGGCACAACGAAATATCTCAAGGAATGATATTAGGAAAAAAATGTTTTAAACAAAAGTTTTACAGTTTCAGGGAACAAAAATTATGCTGTCGCATATTTTTTTTTACAGGAATTTTCAAAGTTCATTTCAAGGTCAACTTTTCCTTTTTATATAGGAAGCAATATTTTTTACTTCAGAATAATTTTTTGCACAATAAAGTAGGTAACTTTCATCCGAAACTTTTTATCTTCTACTTAAATTTTTCGCAATATTTAGAATATTCGACAAAATATTTATTTGGGTTCGAGGAAATGAAACGAAAATAAATCAAACTACATTGATAAATGAGTACTAAAACGAAATGAAACTGCCGTAATTTTGCCAAGCGCATTCGTCTGCGCGATGTTACATCAACTTGCCGATAACAAGGCGAACGGCAAAGCGAGAAAATATTTGAGCACGGATCAGCGCGTGTCGCTATAAAACGAATTCCCATAACGAAGAAGCACCTCGCGTACTCTTTGTCGACGTTCGGGACATCGCTGCAAATTAATATTCTCTTTCTTCTCATTCCGCGAACATTATTTGTACGCGTATTATTCTCGAGCATGTGCGTCTACATACGTGGGTGTTGCTCCTCGGAGGTCGCACGGATGACTTTTTTCAGGTCAAGGTTCCTGGCGCTATCGATCGCTGCTCGACCGATAGATAGAACCCCCGGGCGAAGGGGTATCAAACAAAAATGATAAGCCTACCCCCCCCCCCCCCCCCAAACCCGTCCTTTCCGACCCCAAGCTCTTTCGATAAGCGATCAATCGACAACGCAGGCTCAAAATTTGTACCTTGGACCCACGCGTACATCGGTAAATCCGAAACCAGTTCGATTCTTTGCGTTTTAGAATTATATAATTATTGTACGATCTTGTTGCAGGACTGACGTTGCAGTCTCTACGTGCTTGATTGCGATCGTCTTCTTTTCAACTGTTTTTTTTTTTGGTAATATTTAACAAATTGAATGATTTGGAAAATAAATCACTTTATAAGTTTAACTGTTTGGCATATTAGTTGGCAAATTTAATTATTCCATAAATTTAAATACTTAGCAAATTTTATTGTTCGGCGAGTTTAATTAATCAACAGATAAAATGATTCAAGAAATTTAGTCGTTTAACGTATATAAGTATAAATTGAACAAAATATTTCGTTACTATATTGTGCTGATTTTATGGGACGTCTGTGATTAAATTCTCAAAATATCAAACAAAAATTGAAGTAAAATATTTTTTAAATGCGGATAAATGTTGCCCGTCTCGTGACTCAAGTTCGAAATTCAATAAAATTCAAGTTTAAGTTGAAATAACCTTGAAAAATAAGAGTAAATAAAAAAAATATCCAAAATCATCATTTTTGTACCTTGAAATTGTCAAACTTTTGTTCGAAACATTTTTTTCCTACAATGCATTCTTATCGAGACGTTTTGATGTGTCAACTCCAATGGTACACCCTGTAGATGCGCTGAATTCTATTTCTACAAGGGCACAGGTCATTTTTACGAAAAACCAAAATGCCATTTTGGCTAAAATTCTGAATGAGCTTTTGACTTCGTATTCGGCTACCCAAAAAATCTCAAACAAACGAACCCGTATTAACTGAAAATCAAAATGCCGCTTTTACTTTTTGATTGACTACCCAAAAAAAAACTCAAACCAAAACAAATGCGAACAAACTCGAACATACGCATGTAAACCCATACAAACCAATTTTAACTTTTAATTAAAATAGCTTTTGTTAATGGCAAAATGGCTTTTCTCTCTCGTTGGGTTCTCGGATAAAGTCTGCAACGATTGAATGATTTTCAACGCGACATTGTATGCTCCTCTCGGTAGGTATACGTCGCACGATAAGACCTGTACACTGTCAATCCTTCATCATATTTGTGGCCTGGGAACATCTCCGGTGCTCGTGATAAGCAAAAAATAAACATTAGTCATTGTTGTCATCTCCGGGGAACGAGAGGGGGGGGGGGCGGAGGGGCACGTGTAGCACCCGGTATTACGCGCTCGCGACGTTTTCCTTCGGCATTTTTTATTGTTATTTTTTTCCGGCCTAACGCCATAAAAGGTAAGCTAGCACGCGTTGGTGAATAAAAATATACAACGTAGGGAATCGCGTTCAATTGGAAGTGCATCGTACGATGTACCGAGAGAATTGTAACGCAAGAAAAAAAAAAATGTTTGTTCGCGTGCAGAATAAGACTGATGTCACTGAAATGATATGTCGAATCATTGTTCAGCAAAGGAGTGCCTAAAATTCGATTTTTCAATCATTTTTATCCAGATATCCGATCTATCTTGCAGTTGTCGTTCACGTGTGGGAGGTACTTTAAATTGTATCTTTATCGGCAATGTCTGCGAGGAAAATACTCGGATTTGATGTGTTCGGGGAATGAAAAAAAGTAGCACTTGCTTGGGAATTTATTGACTCGCGAGGATATAGACGAAAATAATTGCCACAGTTATTCTTTTCTGAATTCAAAATGTGTGTCGATTGAAAATATTTCTACAAGCTCGAAATTGGTGTTTACGGTAGACAAATTCGCGAAAATCGGTGGTTCGACTTTGAAATTCTGTCATGAATCGAAAAATAATCGCTGCTCGAGGAGTGGAGCGGCACTTTTTGGAGCAAACGGTTGCGAAAGAAATGAGCACAGAGTGGAGTTCCAAACCGAAGCATTTATTTTTGACCGACATAGAGAAAAGAGATGGACTCAAAATTGTTTACATTCCTCCCAAAACCCTGATTTCATGACTGATTTTTTTTCGTGTACCCATAGTGGAATTTTGATCGTTTGCGTTAGAAGAATATTCGTTTCTATTCCACTGGAATCAGTGGACTGCTTACGGGTGAATCTGCAAAATCGACTCTTGGCTTGCTTCACTTTAAGGGGTGTAGTCACCCCTTAAAACAGATTTTCCACCATAATATATATATATATATATATATATATATATATATATATATATATATATATATATATATATATATATATATATATATATAATAGTTTTTAATCCTCTACAATATACATGAGTCAGAACAAAATGGAAGGCCGATACCAAAGTGATGTTCCTTGTCAGGTCTTATGGAAGATGTTCCACAATCACACCGAAAAAAAATATAAAAATAAAAATGGCTCAGCTTTGAAAACCCGTAAAAAAAATCATTGCCCAATGTATATAGCAAGATTTCAAAGATCAAACGATCGGAAAAAGACTGAGCACCAAGTGGAGTTCAAAATCGAAACGGATAGAGAATAACGCGCAGTTCGGCGAAGCCATTAACTTTTGGCCGCGATCCGGACATTTTATAGATTTTTTATTTTTATTTCCAAGTACCCATATCGATGTATTTTTATCCAGTGGACACGAACTGGCCATTCGTTTCCACGGATTTTTTAAAAATTTTCTCGAAACATCGCCGATATTGAAGAAAACACTGTTTAATTTTAAAACGCGACGTAGTTTTGGAACTTGGACCAAAACTTCGTGATATGCACATTTAGGAGAAAATTTCCCATCGAACAAGACCTGAAAATTCAATAAAAGGCGACAAAAATGCGGATCGATTATAGGTCATTATGTTCGCCTGTTTTTTCTCTTCGTTGGACGAAAAGCGCATGAATTTTTTCGGTACGTCAGTCAGCACATTTGCGCAAGTATATTTGGACACTGACAGAATTATTGGAGTATATTTCATTCCATGGGAAAAGAAAAGTCTCGTGACACGGCTGTAAGTTTCCAAGAAGCTGCGGCTTGATCGGATAATCGACTGCTAATGCATAAATTATTGTGATGCATTGGATGCGCGAGCGTCGTTCCGATTTTACGCTCGACCGAAATGAAGCGATAAATATACGGTAATTGCTCGAACCGCGTATATCGTTGCATTGCCAAATACATTATCGTTAAACCGGCAAGTGATTCGAGGGGGAACGCGTAAATATGGGAGCAATTACGATAATTCGGTAATTGCTCGACAAATTATGAACGAACAATTGGGAAAAAAAGATGACAATTGTCGACTCGATCGATTCTTGAATCGGAGTGCACTCGTAAAATTGACGGCGTTGACATGGGCATCGTTGGAATGTAACGATATTATTTATTTTTTATGTATTTGATTTAATTAATTATTATCCAAAACCTTCCTTTGCAGATTGAAGTCGTAAATCTCGACCGAGGATACGTAACAACGTTCCAGACCTTATCACAAACTAAATCGGCCAAAAAAAATTGGGCAATGGAAAAAAGTTCATTCCCATTGCAGTTCAAAACGATCTAAACTTTAACATCGAGTTATAATAGCTCGTGTGAGACACTTGGCGGAATACTATTTTTTCTTCAATTTTACGAAAGACATTTCTGGCCAAGGAGCAATATTGTGCCGTGCTCACTTTCTCCGAGAGTGCTGGACGCTACCAACTATACATACACACAAGTATAATTGCGTGTACGGGCGACAACACATGCTCGTTGTAATTGACGCAATCGTCTCGATTGACAATGGCGTAAGAGCGTTTTTCTCGGCTCAGGGGATAAGTAGATCGTGGACATCTATGCATACACAGAGTGGCCCGAAACGTGAAATCCAAAAAGAAAATTTAGATGCTTCGTATCATACCTATCTGAATCAGCCTCTAAGCCTTCTAAGAGGAAAATACATACTCGAAAGGGAACAAAATAAAAAGCCATGCTACAGGAAAAGTCGAAAAAAAATGTGTTAAATGCCATTTCCCTCGAAAAGTAAAAAATATCGTAAAACGTAGATGGGGGTGGTTCGGATATGTACCTATAAATACGAGGCATCTAGATTTTTCTTTTGGTTGTCATTTTTGGGGCCACCCTATATATATATATATATATATATATATATATATATATATATATATAAAAGGGTGATTCGTTTCAGGGCAACTTCTTTTTTTGACCCATCGTGTCCGAAAACCTTTAGTTGGTACCCAAAAACGAACTTTCGTGAAAGGGGGGTGTTGTCAAAAAATATTTAGAGGTTGCGAATCAAAATTGAAGGTTTCCCATTTGATTAACATTGAAAAAAATGTTTTTCTTATTATTAGTGTCACCATTCCGCGAATTTTGATACCGCGATATTTTCCATGTGGGTTCTCATAGGAAATATGATACTCCACAATAAAGTTCATTGAGCCATGGCCGTAAATTCAACCGTTTCAGCGGCATCATTATTTCAAGTGAATATTGTGCAAAATATCTATTCAAACGGCTGTAACGCCTAAGCTATTAGATGTATCGAAAAAAAATCAGATGACAACTTTGTATAGAAAGTAATTTTCTACAAAAAAGTCTTATAAGCCGAGCCCGAAAATTCAACTCTTTCTCAGCTATAGGTGGATGAAGTAAAATAAATAGATTTTTTTTGTTTAAAAAAATATAGATATTTTCATACAATATTCACTTGAAATAATGATACCGCTGAAATGGTTGAATTTACGGACTTGGCTCAATGAACTTTATTGTAAAGTATCATATTTCCTATGAGAACCCACTTGGAAAATATCGCGATATCAAAATTCGCGGAATGGTAACACTAATAATGAGAAAAACATTTTTTTCAATGTTAATCAGATGGGAAACCTTCAATTTTGATTCGCGACCTCTAAATATTTTTTGACAACACCCCCCTTTCACGAAACTTCGTTTTTGGGTACCGACTAAAGATTTTCGGGCACGATGGGTCAGAAAAAAAAGTTACCCTGAAACGAATCACCCTAATATACATACATATATATATATATATAGCACAACTATTTCACGGAGGAAAAAAATAGCTTTTCTCGTCTCTGAAGTATGGGAAGCGACCCTTCTTGTTTCTTTTTTAGCCTTCGTCCCTCTCACCGCACTTTGTATATAAATATCGACTCGAGGACGTTATTCTCGTTAAGCGATCGTATCAGAAAAGTATAATTAAGGGTGTCGCGGTTGCGCGGTCCGAGGATAATAATTAACGGAAGTGTCGCGCGATATTGCGGCGACGAGAAAACAACGTGTCTCGAACTATAAATAAGTTAGACGAGCTGTCCAAAAAAATTCCTGATCAAGTCTTCCTTCCACCAATTGATGTACGATCTGTTCTGACTGAATGGATTTGCGGTAGGCCAGGCATGCGCGAATTCATTTGGGTGAGTTGATTCATTGATGCGCCGGGCCGGAGAGACTGATCGTCGGATTCGAATACACCCATATTTCTCTCTCTCTCTCTCTCTCTCTCTCTCTCTCTCTCCTATTTCCTTTATTTACATTTTTATTTGTATTTTTGCACTTAATTGCTAATTTCTCCTCTTCGCTTTGATATACTTTCAATTCTTCGTATAAGCTTCGAAACTCGATATTATTATATAATTTTCTTTTTGCATATATTTAACACTATATGCCTTTTATTTGGTCTTCGAGCACGAAATAGATGGCATATAGTACGTGCCATAGATGAGGCCTCTCTCTCTCTCTCTCTGTCTCCCTCTCGCCGCTCGGGTTCGCAGTCAGACAGTGATTGATGATGAAAAATTTCCAGTTGAAATTGACCCACAAGCGCGATTCGCCATTCACAGCTTCTCGAATGCTCCGAATTTGTACCACTCCTACCGCACTTTTACACTGCTGCGATAACAAACGGGAAACAGGGTAGAATTTATTTCCCTCCGTACAATTTCCCGAGTGTCCTAAGTCCTCGAGGTCGCATCTTGCAAATAACGATAATGGACCAAGGGATTACGTTTAGCCGGTGTTATCGTACATCGCGGAGATCTTTTAGAATTGTCCCTCGGTATTTTTTCCTCCGTGACGCATATACATACATTAATATACACCCAGTAGTGCGCTGGCTCCAAAGGGACTGCCGAGGGACACGCGAGCTCGAGTATCAACGCACAAAAGTCCCGGAAGATAAAGCCCGAAGATCGGAGAAAACGACGAGAAATCTCGTTCCGCGTTCGCGAATAAAAATCTTTATATCGTCGTATTTGAATAGCGATCACGATGTTTTCTTTGCCTGCGACTCTGGCAACAAAAAGAGCCAATTTCGGACAATAATTTAAAAAATAAGGGAAATAATTTTGAAAATCATTGAAATATAAATCATAAAAACAATTTTAATAATAATAAAATAAGTAAAAATAATGAATAATGAAAATAATTTGAGGATTAAAGTGAAAATAATAAATAATAAAAATCATTCCAAAAATTAAAAATAAATGTAAATGATGAATGATTTTGTTCTCAAATGAACATTCTCTTTCTGGTTGCATGGAAGCGATAGGAAAAAAAAATTTCTCGCGAGTTATGCAATCGGGAGCAGCGCAAGGTATCGGCTTTATCAGCTGATGAACGATTGCGATCCTTTTTCTCTCTCTCTCTCGCACTCGTGACCTCACGCAGAAAAATCCGTGACAGGTTTACGACTCAAGCGAGGCTGCTGCGTCTCCATTGGTACATCAACACGTACCAGAATGAAGAGAATTTTTTCCGCTACCGTAAATGAAACAAAATACGTTAAAGAAGAATAAAAGCACAAGTAAAACGAAAAATCACACCCGCACAATTTTCTTTCCTTTTTCCTTTCGCCGACGCTGTTTTTATTTATTTTATTTTCCCTTATTTTTTTCATGTTCTCCCTTTGCAACCTCATTGCATACACATTTTATCTCGAATGTCGTCGTCTGCGTCGTCATGACTGCGCGATATTCGCATTCCGTTTACGTTCGCATGAGATTCGCTTGTTTGCGGCTCGGATCTTCGCGTAGCGCGACAATACTGCATTCGTGTTACGCTTCCTTTTTTTTCGTCTTCTTTCTCTGTCCTTCGAAATATTTCGTTTATGTCAGCCGAATGAAAAAATGGAGGCCGCGCGAATCGCCACGTTATCTGCGCGCGCGCGCGCGCCGCGTAGTACGGCGAGTAGTAACATCGCCAGTTATATATATATATATATATAACTCGCCACAGGGTTAATTGGCTCAATCGAATTAAGAGGCTGGGAGCCTTGCCGCGCGCGCTCGCTCATTCGCGGCAATTCCATAATTGACCGCTTACGAATTGACAAATTGTTTTCACCGGTTTGTATCTCGTTATACTGTCACGATCAAGAGAGAAAGAGAGAGAGAGAGAGAGAGAGAGAGAGAGTCTATCACTTGCTGCTCGCTTGCTACCAACCATATTTCATTGCTATTTCTGGGTCTACTTAAAGGTATTTTTATATACACCCTCGTGTATAAATATATATTCAGGTTTTTTTTAAATTTCCCGTGTTGCAACGTATTGCGGGTTTTTTGGTATTAACCGTTTCCAACTGAAGCTTTTCCTATCACTCCATAGCCGCACTTTGCTAATCTTACCTAACGGTCCGTTGCCTCCACAGCCATCTGAATTAAGCTACACTATACCAAAGACGCCGAGTGTATGAGGAAACTGTGGAAAACCTCTATCGGTATCGACGGGCCCATATTCTTCTGATTCTCTGGTGCACAAACTTTTTACTCAAGAATTCACATTAAGGTTTGAGATGTATTGGCTTTCCGCTGACTTAAGGGGTTACCCCCACTTGCGATTTTGAAAAAATCGATTTTTTTATTGCATTTTTTTGAAGTGTAAGTATCTGAGAATATGTCCTGAAAATTTCAAGTCGATCCGAACAAAATTGACTGAGATATGAGCGTTGAAAGAGAAGAATCCGCGTTGAAAGAGAAACTTTAAACGCGTTTTTCTCAAAATGGCATTTCTGAAGTCGGTGACCAAGATTACTCGAACACTAATGAACCGATCTTCTTGAAATTTTGCAGGCTTATTCAATACATAAAAATGTAGTCTTTAATCATTCGATTTTTTTTTCGAAAAAAATGGCCGTTTTATAGCCAAAAAACGGCCGTTTTTTTTTTCGTTAAAATCGAACCATTAACTTTGACTGTCCGCCATTTTGTGAAAAAAGAAGATTTTTTAAAATCCTTCGATTAAAGACTAGTTTATACTTATCTTTAACTAAATCCATCCGCATTTTTTTTTCAGATGATCCACTTCGCCGCAATGTTGGTCACCGCAAACCGTGTATATAAAAACATTATTTCATTGACGGCCATTTGCCACTAAACAATGTAATATTTTTCAATCAAAAAATTACTGAAAGTTCTTCAAGATGTGTTCTTCAAGATGGTATATTGATCGATTAAAAAAGTTTTGTAGTTTTCTTTAAAAAAATTCATGAAAAAGGCGTTTTTTTTGCGCTACAAGTGGGGGTAACGCCTTAAGGCACTCGCGATATGACCGCTCCTCCACCAGTGCGGTCATATCTATTTTGTGTACATATATACATACTTCAGATTACACGTAGTCTACAGACACCTCTGTTTGTTCTTTAACTAAAAGACAATAATTCCTTCTTAATATATTTATTTATTAATCCCAGCAGAGAAAGACATGAATAACGATGAAAATGATATTGTCCGGTAAGTATTAATAAAGGTATTGAAAACGTATTGTTTTCTTTTGATTGAAAAACGGACAGACCCTTTCGGTAGACTCGATAGTACTTTTGTGTACATCCTCATATGTACAAGTACGCGGACTGTTCTATTTTCTACATTGTTCATTGTATCCATATGCAAAAAGAAATTTAAAAAAGTCCTTATAATCTGTGTGTGCGTATATACACTACTCCAAGAATTGAAAGAACAGAAAGTTCTTACATTTCTTAAGTGTTTTTGAAGCGCCGGGTTTGTGTGAAAAATGATCGTATCGAGATGAAAAAAAGGATTTCGAAGGCTTCAAGTTTCGAATTTTGAGATCTTTTGACAATAAGTTTTTGTAAGCTACGGTTATCCCGCAATCAAAAGAAATTACGCGAGACAAACATTAAAAATTTTTTTTTTTTTTTTTCGTAACTTTAGGGTTACAAAAAACAGTTTCTTTTTCAAAACTAGGCATGATCAAAAATTGAAAAAAGTTAACGTTGACAAAAACTTTTGATTAATTTTTTTTTACTGAAACGTAGAAAGTTTGTACAAAAAAAAGATGAGTTTTGAAAAAAAAATTGAATTGTATTTTTATTTTTCGATGATTTTTTTCTCAATTTTAACAAGTAACTAGTACAAAGTTGTGAAACAAGCCGAAAAAAATTGACCTCTTCATTTTGATGATGATTACACGATGTTTAGGAACAATACACTTGTTCCTTTAATTGTTTTGTAAAACTTTATCAATCGGTTCGGAAAAACGGTTCGATGGATCAATTAGAAAGTTTATAGGGATATCGGGGGTACATTAAGCTGAAAAAAAACCTGGCAACATTAGTATTTCCATCAATATTTGTGAAGTAGTGGTAGAATTACTAAAAAGTCATTTTTTGTATTTTTTTTCTTTCGAATAAATGATGAGGGTGAAAAAATCCCAAAAATCAATTAAAGAGCCTTGCAGGAAATTGATTCAAGTTTTCAAAGATGCCCTTTAATTCCCTGTACGATCATTGGTTGCTGAGATATCGATGATTAAAGACAAAAGGATCCTTTTTTTGACGTAGAGAGAATTGACGTACAGAGAACAAGAAAAAACAAATTGAAGCTGAATAAACAAGGTACCTGACCTATACATTGATTTAACTGAAGAAAATTTTCCCGAACCCGTGGACACTGGAACAAAAAAACAAAAAAATGTCAAAAATTTGTCTCACATTATTTCTTGTAATTGCGCGATAACCGTAAGTCACAAAATTGTTTTGCCAAAAGATCTCAAAACTAGTAAATTGAAGTTTCAAAACGTTTTTTTCTTATCTCGATACGATCATTTTTCACACAGATACAGCGCTTTAAAAAACACTTAAAATTTTTATAGCTTTATATCATTATTGTGATTTTATATAATTATTTTCTATAGGCATTTGTATATTTTCAATACAATATATATAATTTTCCCGAACTGCGCCCCGAATGTGTGGGGAATATAGAAGGTGGTCTTAAAAGGTAGAAAAAAAAACGTTTTTCTTATTCTTTTGCTCGGAAGTACTATCCGAACCGACAATTCACGAATTATGTTAAACTTTTAAAGTACAGGAATAGAATAATAACGAAGAGGGGCAGTCTGCTATTACGGAAGGACGAAGACGAAATTGCCAGCTCCCCCCCCCCCCCCCAATGAATATAGGAACATCGACCAAAAAGACTCTGGTACACGAAGAAAATGAAAAATGACTGACAAAGTATTATGTCAGCAGTGAGAGTATATACGTGGAACGTTTTACTACCAATCTAGCTTACACCAATTCTACGCCCTTTGCGACATGGTCGTTTAGTCAAAGACGGCAAGGATTCGTCTACGCGGGTACAAAAGAGCAGCGAGTACAAGGGAGACTATAGAATGGAAAGGAGAGAAAAGAGAGAGAGAGAGGGAAGCAAAAAGTCAAAGTACACGTGCGATAAGATTCTCATTTCGAGGGGCTTCAACCCTCCGACTTTCGACCCTCCCTTTGTTCCTTCTCTCTTTTTCTCTCTATTCAATATTTTCTTTTTCCCCTCCGCCCCTGGCCCGCGACGATAAAAGACGAAATCGAGTTTTCCCTAGTATGGGGAATCGGGCGGCGATCCACGTGTCTCGAATATACAAGTACATCCGGAGGGGCGGTCTTCCCGTACAAGTGGAAACACATGATGTATGTACTCGTGGCGTGTAACGTCGTAAAACGGGAGAAACCGCGTGAACGCGGAAGAAATGATAAATTGCGGACGCAGGACGGTTGAGAACGAGCCACGAGTGATTTTAACATCGAAGCGACTTGGTTGAATCAACTGAATGCGGTATATTTGACGTACTTGAATTTTCAAGCAATTCTTCTTTTTTTTTTCTCTTGTGTTATCAATCGGGTTTTTTGAGCAATTGAGGACGTCAATGAGATTGTCAGTACTGAAGTTGACAAAATGATTACGCTGCAACATTATTAGACAGATGTATATTTTAATTGCAGTGAACAAAGAGGCTATTCAAGTGGACTGAAGCATCTTTAATTTTGTTTAAATACGATTTTATTAGTAGGAAAGCTTTTGCGAAAATTGAAAAAAATTGACGAGGTTGGATGATTTTTGTGAAGGGTCAGATCGCCCACTGCGATTTGCCTTTTCCTCCAAACAATGTTTTGTAAAACGGTGTAAGTCGTATCTGAAAATTAATTTGTCCGATTCACTCGAAATTCTGAAAGAACATAGTTTTTTTTATCCATTTGGTCATAACAAATGATTAAAGTCGTTTTTCGGTGAAAAATCCAAGGTTTTTGTCTACAGCTTGACATTTTCGTAGTTATCAAAATTTCCAAAAAGTATCCGGTGATGCGAACATCCGATTTTCATACCAAAAGTACATTTCGTTTATTTTTCATTTCAGATGAGCTTAGTTTCCACAAGCTGATTGGCCATGCAGCAACGGCGGCAGTTTCTCTAACAAATAACAACTGCATTGTTCATCGATGTTTTCCAATAAAAAATTTAAACTCGGCAAGACCATGTAAGAATTGTGTGTAAAATCCCGACGTCGTCATCCCAATACTCTAATGAGGAAAAAATCTTGAAAATCGAGCCGTTTTTTGAGCTCTAGCTTATAAAAATTCCTTAATAAGACAAATGGCGTTCTACCGCCTCCGCGCTTAATTAATCATTTTGGAAAACTCGTCAATCATGAAATTGCCCATCATCCGCGCCACAGATCTAAAAGCACACCCCGTAAAATACACGAGTGCTCGTTACGAAAAAAAAGTGCGCACCGCGAACTACCATCGCGAGCAATTTCACGAAGCGCGATCCGAGAATATCTCGAGTAAACCGCGCGTCGTTTAACGACGCTTTTCACAGTGCAGGCCACCCCGCGAGGGAAAAATGAAAACACAAACAATTGAAACGTTCGAACGTGAGGCGCGTTAATTTCCGAGCGTTTCATTTGACTGCTATTAAAATCGTGCTCCGTCGGTCCGTCCTTCTCTCATTCCGCGCTTGCCCCGCGAGACAATTGTTATTATCATCGCGGAGGGAACGGCGTGGCACCTTCTCGTCGTTTTCACCGTCGGCGCTCTCCGTGCATAATCGTAAAAGACACGTGTTATTATTTGCGTCGCGGTGCGCGAATCTACAATTCGCGGAACTTGGGCCTTTTTATTCGCATCGATGATATTATTATTGTTGTTGTTTTTTTTTCGCGTCACATGACGTATCGATAAGGCGACTCGTGCCCGATAAGACTCCGCGTGGAAGAAGCAAGCTGTGGTATCAAAGCGAAAGATGTTTTTTTATTTTCGTTTTATCATCAATTTCATAATCAGCTGAAATCCAAAATGATAACCGCATCTCCGGGAACACACGGTAGTAGATCGCAAAACGGAAGATAAAATCGGCTTGAAGAAAATATTTTCATAAATCGTATTTACGATATTTGAGACGATAAGGCAAATTATATTATATTATTATTGTACGCGAAAAAGATATGAAAAGTACGATGTCGAATTTGGCATCGTTGGAATGCAAGGGACATTCATTTTTTTCAACTCCCAATTTTTTTCCGCCTGCTTCAAAGGCTACGAAGATGACAAACGATTTTTAGGGCCTTAACGGAGATCTGCAACTCAAACCTGCGAAAATTAATTTTGGGTCATAGCGAAAGTAGAAAAGTTTAAAGGGAATTTTCGGTGCGTTTCGGCAACGATGTAAATTTCAACTCGAAAAAAATGCAGCATCCACTTTTTGGCGTTTTTTGTCGACGGAGTCTTTCCAAGGCAAACTTTATCAATGGTGGAATGGTTATGAGAATAAAAAACTACCGTGCAACGAAAAGAGAAAAAATATCGCGACTAGGTAGGAAGCTGTTACATCGAAATGGCAGATATTGTACTTACAAGCCCGTTGTTTCATCTTTCGTTTATTAGATCGGTGAGAACAGATAATGGAGACAGGATATTGCCATAGCAGAGAGTAGGTACTCACCTGGAACACAAGTAATAAAATTCAAGTATGAATATTGTCTTCCTGAATTTGAGGTATTAATAAGAATATTCACAAAGTCTTGAATTTCTTCGATGTCATAATTTATGCTAGAAGATTTTGATATTGATCAATTTAACAGTGAAATTATGCGGAAATATTTCGAGAGATCGAATGGGTATGATCCAAACCCTTGGGTAGTAAATTTCTGTGACTATGTGAGCCACAACATGTACGTTCCATTTGGTATTCCGTGGAGTTGATTGAGCTTCCAAAGGCGGAAAAAGGATGAACATAAATTTAATGAGGCGACTCGAGGTCGACTCGCCTGAATTAACCATGGAAAATGTTGTGTTTACTCAGTGTGATACAATGCCTGCATGTATTGAAACGCCCATGTACACCTTAACTTCAAATCACACTCTATTTCCTAAGCTACCGCAACGACACGAAACGGTGCTCAAGGGCGTTCTTCAATACAGCTTTGTTGTACGACGAACGAGAAGCTACGAAAAACATTTTCGAATTTTTTTCATTTGCATCAACGTTAGCAATAATGTTGCTCTGGAAGTTTTCGAACTGCCTATCACAATCGCCATAATATTTTGTAGCGTTCTAATAAAAGCGCTTTAAACGTTTTCGCATCGAACGTATGTTCGTCAATGTTCACGCCAGCCATGAATCACTAAATTCAAGGGTAAGTGTCCAGAGCTACCGAGAAGAGCTCAAGTTCTCAAAATAGATTTTACGTTATGACGCAGGGAGAGCAATTTCGTCGTGTTTGTCGAATTTAAATTGCCCACTGGCAATCTGCATTCCAATTGATTGAGTAGATTAAGCAGTACGATATCTGCGTGACGTTCACAGTAGGACTGTTGGAAACCACAAAAAGTGCAGTAGGATCTCTCAGAGATCGCTGAAGATATATAAGACAGTAGGATATGTCAGAGACCATAAAAAATGGGACAGGATCTGATGCAGACGATAAAAAGTGCAGCGGGATATGACGGAGACCACAAAAAGGGCAGAAGGATCCGTTGGAGACCACAAGAAGTGTATCTGAACCTGTTGGATACCACAAAAGTGTATTGGGACCTGTTGGAGATCACAAAAAGTATATTTAAATTTGTTGGAGATTTCCATAGGTGTATTAGTACCTCTTCGAGACCACACAGTATCAAATCAAATCTGTTGGAGACCGCAAAAAGTGCCATGGGATCGGTCGAAGCCTACAAAAGGTACAATAAGATCTGTTGAAGACCACGAAGAATGCGTTTGGATCTATTGGACACTACAGAAGGCGCAATACGACCTGTTCCAGACCACGAACTGTGCAGTTTATATTTTGTGACGCATCTCGATGACCTTTTGCAGAAAGTTGAAGCTTTATTATACAGCCTATGACTTTTAGGATCAAAGTTCCGAAATATCTCTCAATCTCATCACAGTGGATGCAGATGTACATCATCAGGATCGACAGAAGCAAGGGGCCCGAAAACCCGAGGCTGAAAATATGGCGTTTTAAAATGATGTAGCGGAGCTTCTCGGGCCGAGTGATCCCCGATCGCATCTCAGACGTTATTCCTCCACGTGGAGCACTAAAGAGTGAGTTTGAAATGTCAAAAAAGTTTCTTGCATGCGAGTTTGCCGACGGATCGAATGCCAATAAATGAAGCGAAATTAAGTTGAATCTCGAACATGACAGCGAGAGAGACGGATAAAGGGGAACAAAGATAGAAAGCTGCAGGGAACTCGCTGTAAAACCTGATCGAAACGAAGGAACCTGTTTTTCAAGCAACCGCAAAAACGACTAAAGCGACGACAACGACGAACTCGAGGATGCATAGGAGAGAACGATGGAACAGACTCATTCATTCAGGTGTATCGGAGACGCGGGTGTTCTATAAATAGACGTCCCGGAAGGCGTGTCTACACATTTCTTGGCTACGCTTTGTGCTGGTGGAACGTTCGAGAAAGGTGAAAGAGAGGGAAAGAAAGGCGACCACAGCGAAGCAGCCAGTCGAAACGACATGCCTGATCATTGGTGTATAGGATTATTTATAAATTTTCATTTGTCACATCCTACCGCTCCGTTTAATTTACCAAATGCAACTGCCAGCAGGTACTTATTTATGGCTTCGATACCCTCAAAGAGGCGTCTATCAGTTCGTCGATAACCCTAGCAGCTTAAAATCCCACAGTCAACCTAATCGGTTGAAATTGGCCCAGAAAGTCTACATGGGACAGTCGATGGTTGGCAATGCTCGAATCCTAACCATTCTTCGCTGGGTGTTTATCCTGCCACCTTCATATGCCATTAAGGATGGCATATGAAAATGGCAGGTTTCCGAAATATCGGTCTTTTACGCCATTGGGCCCAATAGTGCTCCCGACTCTCACTTGTCTTTCGGCACATTCGCTATGGTCTACGTCCGCCGTTATCCCCTTGTTCTACGTCGCCATAGTAGGTCGTCATCCTGACCTTCTTCCCAACGCTTTAAAACGCCATTTATTGACCCAAGCTCCTTCGATAGCCGCTGTCAGCTTAAGCCACTTCGTGAGATCCTTCAGGGTCTTCCCAAAGTACTATATTTCCTGAAATCTCAAAACTGCCAGATCAATTATTTGGTTTTCCAATGTTTCAGTTCCGTTATCGTACGGATATAATCCAGGATAATTGTGGGATCGTATGATTGGCTAGATTATGGGTGAATTTCGAAGCAAACTTTTTGCACTTGCTGGTGCTTGGTGGAACTTTAATGAAACTTTGCCGACGGGATTACCCGGCGACCATCGCCCAACTTCAGGTATCCCATACCTGCGGTCGCCATTCACCGACCGTAGTGCTTCGTGCGTTCATCGTTGCGTGCTCCTTTTCCCGTTAACACCCAGGTCGATATGCAAGCGATGTTCCTCTTCGGCAACCCAATTTGTGCCAACCTCTGGTATACCCAGGCCGCTTGCTCTGTCTTCGCAGCTCATGCCAACCGACAATTTCGTCGGTTGTTCGTATCCCATCAAAGTCAGAGGGAAAGCATGTCGAGCGTTAAGCATGTCGAAGCAATTTCCAACGGAATCGCCGTTGGGCTTGCTACCTACCACCCCTGCGATATCCGTTTCCATGCCCCAACAAATTTATTCAAAAATACGCTTTTACCAAACGACGAGAGAGTGTCCGAGTAGCAGCACAATGGCCTAAGTCAGTGATTTCAAGAGTCAATCACCATAGAAACTCAGTGCCCCCCCCCCCCCCCCCTAGGAAAACTTTATTTTTCATTCTCCTCTCCAACCCGGATATAACGGTACTTCCACATTTTACGACGGAATGAGGCACAGTCGCAAATGTATGGACCTACGGGTGACGTTCTGAACATTTTTTCGAGATTCCAACTGAGAATAACGGAAAACAGCCGGTGGCGACTCAGACGATTTCACATTCAAAAATCCTGTAAAACGCAGCCTTCGAGGAAGAAAAAAATTAAGAGAATGAAAACTTCCGGCACCTTTTCTTACACGCGAAATTTCATCGCGCTACAGCGCCCGCACATCCACAGACCTATAGCTATCATTGTATACGCAAAGGTTCTGCAAAACCCCCTTGAAAGGATGGAGTTCGTGTGCCAAAACGTCATCCTATTTACGAATTGAGGATACGATATCCTCAAGATTACAAAAAAAAATGTTCGATGAAGTTTAAAAGGGCTGTGTAGAATTCGATTGGGTTCAATGCGTTGATACGAGAGTAATCAAGCCAGCTAGTTATGCAATTCAGTTATTTCTCCGGAGAAAATATGCTGTAACGTATATAATGAAGGATTCCGATGTATAATTTAGCAAACATCCTAAACATTCGTCGTGATAATTCCTATCTGGTATTAGCGATAAGGCTCGCTGTCTGCGGGTTGGTTAGGGAATGGGGTACGTGGCTGCAGTGAAGATACGTATAAATAGCTTGCCACTAGGACATACACGAGAACCGCAGAAGGCGCAGGATTATCCTATGAGCCTAATATCGACCGAAGGCACGGTCACACATACCCGGACTGCTGTGTCGCGTCTCTGAGTATTCCGGTGGCGTTGCTACACGCCTCTATATGCTCGGGCTTCTCCTCTTCGATCCACAATTCCCTACAGCTGGATTCACAATACTTGGGGTGACATTTCATGGGCAATAAAAAACATCAGCATTTGGGTCATTTACCCGTTGTTACTAGCGTTGGACCAATGGCATGTTGACTCAGCCATCATATGCTACCAAGTAAGTAGCATGATAATATCGGTACTTCTCCAGTTGTTAGTTACGTTGAACTGATAGCATGTTGAATGAGGCAAGCGATACTTTTAAGCTTCTAAAATGCTGATGCTTTTTGACAATTGATTAGTTGTTGGTGGCGTTATGCTGTTTGAATTGGTTTGGGGTGCTAAGACTTCGAAATGAGCGGATGTCGATTTTGATGAAGCCTGTACAGACTACTCCCGCTCCCAGTGCAACTACGCGGACCAGACCGCAGTAGGACAGCTCCAAGTTGCTCCCATTCTCTCTGTCTCTCTCCATGGATCGGCTACAAGGTGGAACAGATATGGAAGACATATAAGCAGCTGGGAATGTTCCAATGCCACGCTAGGTGCAAATGCGATTTTCGTGACGGAGGAATGGGAACGAAATGCTGGTAACAGCTGGTTCGGTTTTCTCAGCCTTGAATACAATTCGCTTCCACTAATTTTTAGACCATTTCAAAATGCGTTCCATCCCAGGAGCTAGACTAGAGTGTAGGGACTATTACGCCAAGTTTCTTTGCACGGAGGCAGCTTGGAGATAACTCTATCGGCCGTAACACAATCTTCTATGTGATTCACCTGCGAACCCCATCATTGCTACCAAACGAAGCAATCAGCAGAGCGTATTACTCAGATTAGATAAGTTATTGGGCATTTGCGATGAATGAAATTGTTTTTAACCATTGAGCAGAGAAATCTAGATTGAACGTTCGGTACTCGTCCAGAATGTTGCTTTAGAATATTTTTTGTTGCTATACAAATGTGACAAGCTGTTACGAGGCCGAATATAATTCCTCACTCTCGATGTTGCGTTGTCTCTCATGCGGTTGAAATCTATTTTCGTTTAACATCGTGACACACATCGAGCAGACAGATCCAGAGGGAGGGAAGGAAATGCATCGCGCGAATTTCCGAAATAATGGAACGGAACAATCTCCGCACTAACGAAAGCAGCGCTTGGATAACGACGATGACGGCAAGTGATATTAATTAAAAAAAATAGGTCGCGAAAACGTAGCGAAAATGATGTATTTTTAAGAATTAGGTTTGTCTGAGACAAGACGATCGGGAACATAACTCAAGTAAAGCAACATCCACTATTTTTGCACATAGGTTCGATTTCGTGCAGGTTTAACTTAGTTTCAAAAGCCCTGACGACCGTGTCGAATAAATTCTTATCCGGTCAAAGTTATCAAGCCTATATCAATATTATAGATGATTCTCTTGGAGCCACATTGGTTAAAATGAGGAAGTTGGTATTGTTCGTAACTCGTGCCTCATGGGAATATGCTTCGAACGATCGTAGTCGAGACAAAGTGGATCTTGGAAGCACCTTGGGGGATTCACACGTATCCCTTGCCCAATTTGGATTCCTCGCAGATGAATTTGTAGCAGTGCAGGAAGAGTGTAATTTTAGACAATGTGATCTCGTACACATATTCGCCTGCCTTGTCATTTTAGTTCCCGGTCCCCTTCGTCACACAAGATGTGTAGAGTACGACCTCGTAAAACTTCTGTGGGAGTTATCTACTGTGCAATTTTATTACCCTCTCTCACCCGTATTTCATCCCCGACCGAAATATTCGTGCCCGCAAAATGTGGCAGGACCTCCGGAATTGTCTCCTCTCCCGGAGGAATCTTGGAATATCCAGGAAGCTACATAAATACCGCAAGTTCCTGGGCGCAATCTTAAACCAGGAGAAGAAAAAAGACTAATTCAAAAGTATTCACGAGCCGCCAGACCTGAAACTCGCGTGAAAAATTCAAGTTCGCGCTGTCAACGACTACTAGCACGGTCTTTCTTGAGGTAGCATATAAGAAGTATGTTTTTACAGGCACATGCATATCCAAATGGAATACGACGGAAATTGCCAAGTGCCTTCAAAAAGCTCTTCTTCGCTGTCTGCATATGCGGGACGAACAAGACGAAGTCTACGTGGAATCACATACTTGCAATCGTCAATCAAGAATGTCGGTTGTAGCCAACACATTAGAGATAAGTCCCATCCGATTTTGCTTTCGAGTTCCATTCGGCTGGCATCTCCAGCACGTGTACATCCTAACACGTATCATCAGCTCCAAGTACACGCATTCGTAGACTGATGAGATTGCCAACCCCTGGCACATGTTTGGATGGATGCTCTGGTATTCCGTGTCAACTTGCAGCGGATGTAATTGCTCCTTGAACGCGCAAGTACCGCTGTAAGTTGCCGATGGAGTAAAGCCGATGGTACACCCTTTTTGTTTTCTTTCGCGCCATCATAATTGATTTAACAGTCAGCGTAGTTGATTTAACGAAAGATCGCTGAAGACCTGTTGCCTTTCGCAGGACCATTATCGGCAATCTTAATGGGTGGTTGTCGTTTTGATGGCTCCGGTAACACGATCAACTAGAGCTCGTTTTATTCCATTATCGGAAGTCAGCTGGTAGCTAGTATCTAGCAGACTCGATACACTAGCTGACAAAACCCACTGACGTATTTCGTCTGGAATGTGGAGTCTCCTTATCACACTTGCAACGCTGTATCTGACTTTTCGCATTATCAAACTACAGGTGCGCTTTTTTTCCCTGGCGCGTGACAACAAGTTGCGCCGTAAGCGGAGACACGTTCCTGCGGCAAGTGCTGCCTTGGAACGACGCCTATTTTTTTCCCAGTGCACCGCCGGAGTCGTTCATTGAAACGAGTAGGTGGCAAGGGGAAGTACGGATGGTTCGAAAGGATGGCTCAGCACGCGGTTCGTTACCTCAGCGCGGCCGCCTCGCTTGTTATGTCACGCGACAGAGAAAAAGTCGGCTCTCTACACCCACATACACGGGAAAATTGTTTATTGAAGAATAATACATGCACATTTTTCCGCTCTTCTCAATGCCGCTACAGAGGTTACAATGCGGTGCTTCTGTGAATGTGCAGCTCTCGTAATCTCAGGGATTACAATGACAATAGAAGTACGATAGCGACGACGATTACGACGTAGGGCACTTGAGTGTTTTGATAAGAAGACGTGATGTTCGTCATGACGAACGCGTGTTACGTCTATTGTATAAAAATAAAACGATCCAGAGTAAAAAATGAAGTAGCATAGAAATAATGATGTACGGCAGGTGTTCAAAGTGGAAAAAGACGATTGCCAGTTCGGCTGTTGTTAAGCTGGATGCAAATGGATGAAACAATGTCTTCGCTGTCGAAGAGCACCCCGTAACAACCGTGGCATGACCGCGTAACAAGGAAAACCAGATGAGAGTAGCACTGTGGACAAAAATAAGGGCGAACTGAAACGGGGGAAGACCGACGAACTACTTGCCACGCCTTGGTGGACCGGCAAACTACTTTCCACGCTTTGTCCAACTGGTAAACTACTTCCGATGCCTTATATATACCTATATCTCTAGATACAATGAAAGGGGTGTATTGTCTGTAATTTGTGAATTTTTAAGAATTCCTTGTCGGATCGTTTTTATTGCCTCAATCAGGCGGAAAAATCGTATTTTGTAGACGAAAAAGTGGTCTGTATATTTGCGCAGTTATAACTCGAGAACCCCTGAAACAGTTTGGATGAATGTTTCACCAAAGCACGGCACAGACTGCAGATTATGATTTGGACTGTTGATCATTACGCTATGTTTTTAATTACAATTACAATAAACAATCAAACATGGTGTTCGTATTAACCAAACGGCAACAACGAACGAATAAAACAAACGGATAAGTACACAAACAAACACGGAAAAATGCACAACGTATCAAGGGTACTGTTAGTATTTTCTAAAATTGTCTTTAAAGATTATTATTTCCAGAAGAGACAAAAAATCTTATGCATCGAGGTAGTGCGAATCCGTCTCAGTGTTCCATGTAACGTTGGCTATCAGGACATCCGGCTGTTCCAAGGGTGTTCCTTGAAACTACCTTTAATGTAGAATCCTTGCATGTACTTAAAAGTGATATTGAAGACATCGGCAAGAAATCGTAAGCATAATCTTGAGTCTGCAGACAATTGGCTACTGTAAGGACGATCCTCGAAGTTGAAAATTCTCAAAATCACTTTTTTCGTATATAAATATACGTAAATGTTGGATACGATATAGGAAGGTGCGAGACTACGAACAAATTGGAGTAACGGTTAATTAGCGACGTTCGAAGCAAACGTTACGTCACGGCTGACAATGCTACGTACATGGGACTGGTGCACGTTCATTATTTACGTGGTTCGCTTGGTACGCAGCAGCAGCGAGTCTATGCACTCGTTAGTTACGTATTGCCGTTACGTGTTTAGCAAGGGTGGATGCACGATTATCGAACACCTACGCATTGTTAATCATAGCTGTGTATGTACGTTTTACATATAGATGCATTCAATTTACCGGTTACGTTGTCCCTGTGTTAACGAGGCCTCGGTAACAGACAGAAAAATTGCGAAAAATGTTCGCTTAAAATAGTTTTACGCGACAAATGCAAATGTCTCGTGATTTGAGTTCGAAGATGTGAGAATTTTATCAAACAAATCCAAAGAATGAAGATTCAAAGAAGGCTGATTTTCGCGCTTTAGAGGGGAAAAAAACGGACAAATAAGTTAATGAAACCTAGTGGATTTCGCATTGATAATTTTTTCCCAATATAATCGATTAGTGTATTGTCCTTTTATCGAAGACTAGGTAAGACTTCATTGTTAAGGGGTCGGCATAAGCTTGAATTTTTTAAATACGATTTCATTGCATTGTTTTATAGCCGGCGGTCTGCACTTTTATTTGAACTTAAAAAATGTTGTAGAAATTAAACAAATTGATCGAGTCATAACAATTTTTATTTTTTACCTTTTTTTCTTAATTTTTTGAATATGTTCATCCGTTCGTTAATGACAAGTGGTTCAAGTTTTTGTTTGTCACAAATCGAACTTTATTTCGTAAGCTTGCCATTTTCGTAATTTTTAAAATTTCGAAAAAGTATCCGGCCACACGAAAGTTTGATTTATATACTTAAAGTACATTTTGTTTACTTTTCATTTTAGATGAGCCTAGTTGCCATAAGCACTCACACCCATCGGCCATGCAGCAACGGCGGCACTTTATTTGAATAATAATAACTTGATTGTTTATCGATATTTTTCAATAAAAAAAATTCTCGAGCTTGGCAAGATTATGTATTAATTGTGTCTGAAATCCCAACCTCTCCCAATACTCTCATCAGCAAAAATATTGCAAGTCAACTGGTTTTTTGGACCACAGGCTCATGCAAACCCATCAACGGAACGGGAATTAAATTTTTTGCATTGACGAGTACGAAGCACCACTCACAGCTGTGCAATTATACTTTTTCACTTGCGGGAACTGGTCGCTGATGAAAAACTTGTGTTGGGCAGGATACGCGGCTCGAGAGAGCGCACGGTGTGCCACGGATGTGCTCACGACACATGCCGAGGAATGTAATTCATCTACGTAATTTGCCGGAGTCTAATTATTCTCGTTAAGCGTTTAGCCGTCGCATACTACGTGTAGCTGCGAAGAGAAGACGGCGAGAGAGAAAAAAGAGAGAGAGAGAGAGAGAGAGAGAGAGAGAGCAAGCGAATCGCGGATTCGTCTTCGTCGAGTGGGCTGATAAATGGGACCTAAACGTTCGTCTATTCCGTTAATACGCTTGCAGCCCGAGGAGTAAATGATGAACCACGAGAAACTTTGAAAACTTGATGCAACGTTGATGCCGTTCCACTTGCATTCATCACTTCGAACCGGACGATATAGCACGATCCGTTAACGAATTAATCAAACACACACACATAGGGTGATCCGAAAAGTGACGTCCGAAAGGAAAGTCTAGATGTTTATGCAAATCTAGATGCCTATGCAAATCTAGATGCGTATGCAAATCTAGATGCCTATGCAAAAACCTATGCAAATCACTCCCATCTATGTTTTATGATCTTTTTACCTTTGCGCGAAAAATAAGCTGTTTCAAATTTTTGTCGAGCTTTCCTGTAGCACGCGTTTCTATTTTCTCTCTCTCTCTTTCGTGCATCTTCTTCGCTCTTAGAAGCTTTTAAAAGCAATTGGGAGTCATCTAGACTAGTACAAGTATTTTTCTTTATCGTTTAAACTTTAGTGACTGATCTTCCGAAGAACTATTTTTCAAGCTTTTAATCAAATTCTTAGGCTTGCCAGTGTTTAGTTGGTCATTTATTTATTGCTCGGGAGTTCACTTCACAACAAGAACACAAGTTTTAAAAAACGCGAGTAAAATACATACACGGAAGAGAGAAATAGAAAAATGTAAGCACGCTTTTTTCCTCGCAAAGTAACAAAGATCGTAGAACATAGATGGGAGTGATTCGTATAGATACGAGTAATCTAGATTTTCCTTTCCATGTATTGTGTTTGGAAGCAACGTTGAAAATAAGGAAGACTAAAAATAAAAGAAAAAGCGCGATAAACGCATCGATAAAACAAAAAGAAAACGAGCTAAGAGCGGTCGATCTGGGGAGTTCTCTAGGGAATCCGACCCGACTCGAGTGTCGAACCATATAAACGTCACAAGTCGAATCGGATAATCCAACGACCGGCAAGTCGATACCGTTGCTTCGAATCAACGCTGATAATACCTGAGACCACGATAAAGGAAAAAACGAAGAACAAAAAAGGAGAAAACGTTCCTTTCATTCCGCTGATCGCGTCAAAAGATGTTCGTTCTAGACGCGAGTGTTAATTTGTGTGCGTTTTTTTGCGTTTTTTTACTTGGAATAAAAGTGATAGTCATTGCGCGGTTGATTGATCGATTGATTATTTATTTATGCTATGGTTGGACCTTGAGGTTGAGAGACACGGGTCAGGCGATGTTGATTTCTTCTCTCACGTGGGTTGGACAAGTTTCTACTCGATCGAAAATCTGATGTTGAGGAATTTTCTACTCCCACGTTTCCCCAGCCCTTACTAAAGAGCCTGTCTTAGCTCTTGGACTTGATTCTTTGATTTGATTTTATTTCAAAGTCAAGAGTCAGAACACGCCCTTGGATTCGATTCTTGCTTTGATTTGATTGATTCACATTTGATTATTTGCTCGACTGGCTGGAGCAGCGTCTCATTGCAGAGTCCGGTAACGATGTGCACCATCATTCAAAGACGCGGTTGAGATTTTTCTCGTGAGAGGACACGTCCGAAATTGAGGCTAAATGAGAAATCATCTAATGAAATCAGAAGACTTTTAATCAATTTAATTCGAAAACACGCGCTTACAGCTCGCAATGAGCAACTTTCCACTATCAGTGAAACCACTTGAACGCTTTTCCATTCTGCCGTTACGTATTCGGAAAGTTCGCTGGCTCGTTTCTCTAGAGAATCAACGTTTGTGATTGTGTGCACACAGGTACAGTGATCAGCTAGCAAGTCTGAATATTCATCACCGCGTTGCCCTGAATTCAGAGGAGCCTGACATCCGAATAGCTCTCTGGGCATTTCTCCCTTCCTGTGTGGCCCTTCGTGCCGAAACCCAACTCACAATCTAGCGTGCCACTATTTCGGTCGCGCTTTCAATCGAGTTAAAAGGCGAACGCTCGTGACGCTTCGTTTCGTCCTTGCTTACATTTCCGTTCTTCGACTAATATAAATTGCGAGTCTCCCGGATCGTCGACGAATTTCCTATCCTGACGTACGGAGTGAACGAGCTGTATGGCTGCTTGCTTGGTAAATCCTGTCATTGATGCATTTTTTCCTGCCTCGATATTTTTTTGCTTATCGTCATTCGTTTGCTTTGTGTTGAAAGGGTGTTGGAAGGGTGTTGCAAAAGTTCAAACCACCACGTTAAGAATGATGGGTTTGACCTTTCGGGGTGAAACTCCGTGGATTCGATCAATTGGAAATTTGGGGGAAGTCGATGTAGCTGGGCTATATATGTAATCACCGATTAATTGATTACAGGGTCCTCCCGGTGTGCGACTGAGAGAAGGGGGGGAGGACTCCTATAGGTCAAGCCACCTGTAATTGTCACCCTTCTGGACGTGGCGGTTGATATACTTTGTGAGCCCGCGCGCAGAACAGCATTGGGCAATTTTAACCGGAAGGAGGACAACAAAAAATGTTATTTCCAGCGTATACCCTTGCAGGTTTTTACGTATTACCCGTTCCCAATTGAAGCCTTTCGTATCACTCATTACTCGCACTACGCTAATCTAACCTAACGTTCCGTTGCGTCCACAGCCGTCTTAAGCTACCCCCGCATTTGCCGAGGATAAAGGGGAAACTGTGGAAAACCCCTAGCGGTATAGACGGCCCCATATTCTTCTAATTCTCTCGTGCACGGACTTTGTACTCAAGTATCTAGACCAAGGTCTCAGAAGTATTGGCCTTTCGCTGACTGGTCGATGTGCCAGCCGGTGCACGGCTAAGCGGTCACCCCTCCTAGTACCGTCCATGCACAACGCTGCTTAACTCGAAGCACCGCCGGAGCCCAAACCCCGACCGCCCCTTCACTAGTGTCGGTTATGTGTATGTCTATGAGTGTGTGTGGGGAGGGGGGGGGGGGCTTATTTTTTAACGTCACGTTTCCGTTTATTCACGAGTTTGAACCGGAGCAGATTCATCATCTGCGAGCGGCCAGTGGATTTTCATTTCACGTAACAGCAGTGTAATTTATTAATGAGAAAACGAAAATTGAGATATTCGTGGATATTAGCATGGGAAAAATATGGTTTGTTTAAATAAGTGTAAAATTTTGTTTCGATCTCGACCTACTGAACCCAATATATTGAATTGCTATTCAATTAAATTGTTCATATACTGTTGTCTATGAATTATTTGATATTCAATTGAACTGTCCGTTTATCGTGGTCTATTTATAATTTAATATTCAATTAAATTCTCCATTCAATGCTGCGAATTTATTATTTGATATCCAATTAAATTGTCCATTTACTGTTGTCTATTTATTGATTGATATTCAGTTGTATTGGCTATTTACCCTTGTCTATTTGTTATTCGATGTTCAACAAAAATGTCGATTTAGTTCGACTGATTACAAGTGACTCTAAGAAAAACGTGGAGTTGAAATTTTCAACGATGGAATGTAATAAAAATTATTTTTCTCCTTTCACGTCCCCATTCTTATTATGAAATAAAATCTTTTCTGGAGCCGTATAATGTAGATCTCGAAATAAGTATCTTAAAAAATGGTTGAGGCCTGCTGGTACGCAAAATCTGTGGAGAGAAATTAGAGCAATTAAAAAATCTTCATTTTTATTGGATGCAAACTGCAATTTCGTAAAAAAAAACCGTTTATGCGATTTTTCTTAAGAAATTGTGCGGATTAAATGTACTTTTCAAAACGTTACAATGAAATTGTGTAATAAAATTTAAAAAATATTTCATTTCGTCATCAATCGATGATGCTTTTAATAAAAGTTAAATAAAAATAACTGAGAATAAATAAATGAAAAATTAAGGCATTTAATAATGTTAAGAAAAATAAGAAAAAGAGAACCGAGAGTACCGAGGAAGCCACGGAATAATGGGTCAAGGATATATATTGTAAATGTCTTTCTATTAGATAGTTAAAATGTGGAAAATTATTTAGATTAAAATTGAAAATCTATACATGGTATTATTAGAAATAAGTAATAATATAAAAGCGAGCTATACTGTATGGTTATAAGAAAATTGGACTGTAATAGAGAGAGGACATATGCACATACAAAGAGCGGAATGTAAAAGGTGTAACACCATACTATTAAAATAAACCTACTACTACTACTACTACTACTAAATAAATGAAAAATGTATGTTTGAGTGAAATACCATTTTATTCAAGTCCGATAATCTCATAGATCGAAAATGTTTGGCAGAAGTGAATAACACTAGAATTGCTTTGAAAAAAACCCACATCAAATGTGCCGCCCGTTCATTACATTCGCGAGCGAGAGTCGAGAACGAGAAAAATCTATTCGAGTGTATACGTCCTCCGTGGTCATCGCCGAGTGACCATGGTTCATGAATGGAGCACCGTGAGTGCTTCTCGTTCATTGATCTGCGAAGATTACTGCAATATCATGCCCCAGCCTCAACAAGATCGAAATGTTTCCTCGCGATAATCCACGAGGTTATCTACCAAATGAATTGCCACGGTTCGCGTTTCAAGGCTCAAGACCTATAAACTTCCGGACGTTTCAAGTGGCTCTTTGTATTCCTTAGTAATATAACATTTTTTATTTTTCAAATTATTTTTCATTTGGTTGCCTTGTTACCCATTCTCTGGTACTTTTATTTATTCTTGGCTATTATTGATCGTTCAGGCATAATTCACCCGCTCCTTTCTGCACATAATTCACTTGCGGGCAAATAAAATAAAAGGCATCGGATGAGGATTCGTTGTAATTAGGTTTTTCGTGAATGTGTGTTTTTTAAAATGAATTTAAGAATATATAAATAGTAAATATTAGTATTATTATATTATTATGATTTATATTTTTTCATTTATATTTCGTTTACATATAGACGTATAAATGAAGTTTACATGTAACAACTATGCAAAATATTATTATATCATACAAAATATATTGAATAACATATAATAACTCATATTCTCCATATATTGTCAATTTGATTTTTTTAATACATAAATAACTGAATTACACGCGCGCGCGCGACTTTCCTTTTAGAAGTTTTTGAAAGCAACTGCGAGTCACTCAGACTGCTATAAGAATTTTTTTTTATCATCTGAACTTTAGTGACTTCCTCTCAAGCCCATTTTTTCAACCTTTCATCAAAATCTAAGGCATCAACGTTAGTGTTCGGTTGTTTTTTTATTGCTTAACCGTGCACTTCATAACAATAACACAGGCAAAAAAATCGCGAGATACACGGAAGAAAAAAAATAAAAAAATGCTTTTTTCTCCAAAAGTATAGATAGGTGGGAGGATGCGGATAGGTAATAATAAGAGGCATCTCGGTTTTCTTTTTGTACATCACTTTTCGACCCTTGCTAATAGTGCCAGTACACTAGAGCGGTGATTAGGGAGTTACTTTTTGGGGATCATGGTAGCTTAAATAAATGACCTCAAGCATTTAATTGATTGATCGAGCTCACTATTGATCCAAAGTGAAATTCTATTCCAAATATAAGGACAGCTTGAAAACCGCCACGGTCCTATATATATATACATACATATATATATATTCGAATGCTGAAATCATCCGCACCAGCAACGCATTAAGAGTACAATGAACCGTGCTGGGAAGAGTATGCATAAAAGTATGAGTTGACACAACGTCGTCACATAAATAATTGAGCAATATTTTGAAAAGCCGTCGAAGGAACCTATTTTATTATAGGAGGCATCATCGACAAGATATCTCCTTGGTGTCGCGATCGACGTCAAGGCTTCTTCCTCCGGATCTCTCCCTCTCTCTCTCTCTCTCTCTCGACTCGCTTCCCCTGGCATTCAGTTGAGAAAGAAATAAAAAATAAAAATTTCAAAGATTTATCGGCCTTGTCACTCCTCCACGGCGAAAGCGTTCTGAGACTGGCCACGCGTGTCTATATTTTTCGAGACGTGATTTCCGGTTTGCCGAGTCGAACAATTACGCCACGTTGCCAGTGAAAAAGGTCTCAGAGCTCTTAATATTTACGCGACCACTCTCTTCTCGCCTTTTGGTTTCTCGTCTTCCGGTGATTCCTTTTAAACTCTCGCGCGGTTGTGCCAGTGGATTGAGAAAATTTGTCCGGAGGGTTTAGTCCGAGTGATTCGAATATAAATGCTCGAGAACTTGGCGAATAAATATTCATTCGGAGGAGACTGAAGAATTTGGATAATTTAGTACGAAGTGCATCGAAGTACGAGCCCGTTCAGGGGTGGGGGGGGAATAAGACCGGCGGATCTGCGAGTTAAGGAAAAGCCGCGTGCTCGGTGTCTTGAGCACTTTGAATAGTAGAAGTAGTCCGTTCGGATCAGACCGAAGCCTCACTGATCGGATTACCGTCGAAGCTTCCTTTTTCTCATAGAGATTCCTTGACTTTTCGATTCTCTCTCACTCTCTTCCATGGAAATCCCTCATGAGAGAATGATGACTAAAGTTATTCACAATTCTGTAACAGTAATAAGAATTATAACAATAATAAACAAGAGAGAAACAGAGAGAGTTATGACGAGAGTTATTCAACATGCTATAATAGTAGAAGTAATAGGAATAACAATAATAATAAATCAGGGGGAGAGAGAGACAGATAAAGAGAGAGAGAGAGAGAGAGAGAGAGAGAGAGAAAACTTTGGTTTACATTGCACCAGATGGCAGTAAAAGTATGTTGTTGAAGTGTACATCGTTGGAATGCAACGAAATGTTCTCCAATTTTCTTTTTTTCGCCATTTTTATTATTATCTAAAATCATTTCCGATAGAGTTAGGTTGTACGTCTCTAAGAAGATTCTTTAAAAAGGTTTGCCGTAACTGTGTTCTGCCAATGAAAACTGACAATTAGAAAGAAAAAAATTTTCGTTGCGTTCCAACGATGTATACTTCAATATCATGTAAACGTTCTCTCTCTCTCTCTCTCTCTCTCTCTCTCTCTCTCTCTCTCTCTCTCTCTCTCTCTCGGTTTGCAACGAGCGTTCTCTAATGCCAGGTGTATTCGAGATCGTGTCTACAATATATGCATTTACACATGAATTATATACAAAGATGTACATGATATATATATATATATATATATATATATATATATATATATATATATATATATATATATATATATATATATATATATATATATATATATATATATATATATATATATATATATATATATATATATAACACGTGTAGGAGTACGAGCGAAAGTATCTCCGATATATGTGTATAACATGTACACAAAGCGGGCCAAGGTCTCGAATTGGTGGTCCGCGACTCGTGTGCCTCCCTGTAGAAATTATTTAGTGGCCCGATGCACGAGACACCCCAAGCCCGGAGATACAAGAAATTTACAACACCATTTGCAACCGCCCTACCAACATTAATCGCTTGTCACCCGTTAAAGATATATAAATTTACAGGACCTTGATACGAAATAAATTATTTTGCAAAAGCTTTGCTTTATCTTTATATCGTGATGCATTTCATTATCGATACAGGTTATTTTTTTTTAACGTCGCAATAATACATAGCCGTTGTCTCTACTCGAAAAGAATTTCCAGAATTTTCTTGACACATTATTGATGAAGCGTTCTCGAAATGGGGCGCGAATACTTGGGGGCCTCGTACGCCCCGAAAGAACGATCTCTTTTAGCTCATTTTGAATTTCATTTGTGCAAACAGCAGCAGCAAATTCTCCGAGCACGAGGAAGCCTCTCGATAATTCATTACCGAGAGTTCATAATCCATTATCTTGCTCTCCTTGTAGCCAACACGCTCGTTGAGAAAGTATACGAGTGTGTGCTTACCGCGCTCGCAAGCACGATCATATATATTGTCAGGCGTGTATATATTTGTATGCAGGGTGACTATTATAAGGTGGCCGTGTATTTTTTGAGAGTCTTGCACGCAGCGTTCGCGACCGCGAAAATATAATTTTCAATGGTTTTTCAACGTCTCTTCGAAAAAGAATACAACGTGTTTTTGTGATGAGTAGAATTTGCTAGAAAAAAATGAGCAGTCTGGAAAAAAATTGCAAATTCCATTTTGAGTACGGCAGAATTGAATCATCATCAGAGATCATTAAAATCCGAATACGAAACATACCGGGAAAACTTTTTTGTGTATCCTGTCATCGAGGACAAAAGGATCAAAGATGCATTACTTTCATTCTACTCAACTGAAAATGGAATTTTTAGTTTTTTTTTCCAGAACGCTCTATTTTTCTTGGCATATAGGTACTCTACTCGTTACAGAAATCGGAGAGAACTTGAAAAACCATGAAATATCATATTTTTCTCGATCACAAAATGACCGCAGGGCGACCTTAAAAATACAACGGCCTCATAATTGTTGATAACTAGTGAATACAGCTTGGAGGTATCAACTTCTAATTAATGCAAAGGAAAATGAGCGAAATTATAGTGCGCAAAGGCCGAATCGTGTCAAAAACGAGTCAGTATTGTTTCCTGAAATGTTTTACAAATTAAAAAATAAGATTAAAAAATCCATTTTTTTTAATCGTCGAATTTTTTTTTATTCAATTTAACAAGTAACTAGTGCAAAGTTGTGAAAAAAGTTGAAGAAAATCAGTATTTTCATTTCGATCATGATTACACGATGTTGACGAACAATACACTTGTTCCTTTAATTGTTTTGTAAAACTTTGATCTATCGGTCCGGAGAAACGGTTCGATGGATCAATTTAAAAATGTGCAGGTCGGGTGGGGGTACATCAAGGTGAAAAAATCTGGCAACATTTGTCTTTCCATCAATATTTGTAAAGTAGTGGTAGATTTACTGAAAAACCATAAAAAGGCATTTTTTTGTACTTTTTTCAAATTAATGTTAGGGGGTGAAAAAAGTCTCAAAAAATCAACGAAAGGTCTTGCAGGAAATTTATTCACGTTTTCAAAGCTGCCCTTTAATTCTAGGTGCAATCATTGGTTAGTGAGACATCGATGATCAACGACAAAAGGATCTTTTTTTCATTCAAAGTCGAATATCTTAGCAAAAATTGACGCAGACAGACCAAAAAGGAACCAAATTGAAGCTGAATAAATAAGCTAACTGACCTATACATTGATTCAGCTGAAAAAAAAATTCCCGAGCCCGTGGACCCAGGAAACAAAAGATAAAAAAATTTAGAACATTTTTTTCTCCTGCTATTTCTTATGATTGCGCGATAACCGTAGTTCACAACAATTTTTTGCCAAAAGATCTCGAAACTAGAAAGTTGAAGCTTCAAAATGCTTTTTTTTTCATCTCGATACGACCATTTTTTACATAGATACAGCGCTTCAAAAAACACTAAAAAAATAAGTGTTCTGTTCCTTTAACTTTTTTGAACTAGTGCATAAACACACATTACGAAGCCTTTCCGCATGTATACAATGCTGCTATATACAGCGTGTCCCAGATAAAGTGTTGCAAGCGTACATCTCGAAAAGTACGGATTATAATAAAAAACGTTTCGAATGAACGTTGTTTCGTTTCAGAAGGGTAAAAAGATGGCAATGTCAATTTGACATTGGTTAAAACCTTTGAGCTCATACGTAGGTCAACTTAAATATTTTTCCATCAGAAATCTTTTTTATTGTATATTCTTGTAGCTTACCCCGAGAGCTTGTCACAACACTATGGAGTTTTTCATCAAGACTCACAAGTGAAAAAATACTCGATGAAAAAATCCTAATCCATAGAGTTTTGGAAAGCTTTCGAAGTAAGCTACAAGAATATACAATAAAAAATGAGGCTCCGAATTAAACATTATATATAGTTATACTCAATGGAGTTATTCAGGGTCAAATTAATATTGTCATCTTTTTAGCCTCTTGAAACGAAACGACTTCGGTTTGACACATTTTTCATCATAATCCATACTTTCTGAGATATAAGGTAGTAAGACTTTTTCCGAGACACCCTGTATGTAAAAATATATATATACACCCACATACGTATGGCCTAAAAGTACTTCAGACCCTGCCCACTTGGCCCCATTTACCCAGTGACCTCGGGAAGCTTACTGCGAGATCTTTCGAAGGAAATTACTATCTTCTCTCTCTCTCTCTCTCTCTCTCTCCTCCTCCTCCTCATTATCTGCCTCTTTTTCTCTCTCATTATGTTCCTCTGCCTATGTCTCCCATTTTTTTGCGTAAACTGTGCAATCATCACTCTTTGCTCTTATCCGTCGGCGTATCCTCTTCGACACTCTTTTGCAACGACAAGCCCAAGATTGCCTCTAGCAAAAAAATTCAACCATCGTATGCGTGCTCGTATTTCCTTCCCCCGCTTCCGGCCCCACCGGCGGGGGCGTTTTCTTTCTTTTCCTTTCGTGTCTTTCCGGCCCAAAACAATGGAGCAGTGCACTTTGCTATACGCTCTGTACATGCCGCGAACCAGCGGAACTCTCATATGTCGGAAACGAACGAACCGGAAGTCAGAATGCCGCCAAATGAAGACCTGCGCGGGTATCCTCGCGTTTGTAAATGGATGATAAAAAAAATGATTGACAGAAAAAGAAGATGGAGAAGCAGACACTTTCGTCGATGACTGGCAGGGGAGGTTTTTTCTTCTGAATGAAATATTTTTTTCGGCCCTCGATCAAACATTGGATGGTGATGAGGCCTTGAATGGGTCTGCGGAGTTTTATATAGATATATTTTCTCGTAATGTGTATACGGTGCTTCAGCATTTTTCGCGATCAACCTTGACAATTGTGTTGGTCGGTGCAAAAATTTAATGCGCGCTGAGGAACACGGAGGCGGCTGGGGAGGTGGCGGGGGAGCGAAGGCCGCGAAACTTTTGACGCAAAGATTTATCGGCGGTAGTCTCGTTTTCCTGCACCTTTCTCTTTTCTGGTCAGTGAGCGACGTTTGATTCCCCTTGTTAAAAATTTCGCGAAAAAAATGTCCCCGAGAAAATGAGCTAAAAATACATTTCTGCAAAAACAATTTTCCTTAGAATTTTTTTTTTGAAAAAGCTCACTCTCCCCGATTGAAATTATTTCTGTATAGAATTGTTTTTATTCAATATCAATTGGTCAAGGCTTAATTAAAGTCTTCAAGCGAAATTTTTTTGTTTCGATTTTGTCGCCCGGTTGAGGAAAATCGGCAAGGGCTTTGATTCAAATATGAGTAACAATTGATGGGAAAATATTGTGAATATTGATTTATTGGCGTTTTTTCGTACGCATTGGTGAATTTCGACTCGGACGGTATTATTGCACAAAATATCATGTTTGTTCATTATTTTTATCATTGATACATGATTAATTGTCTGAAGTCAGTCAACTGAATCCGAATATTATGCTAATTTATGGTTTCTTTGAGCGTGGGATATTTTGGTTGGAGGGTTATTTTATTCGGGGATTTTTCTTTGCACAGAGATTCTTTCCGGCGGAAATGTATTGTAGATTTTTTTTTCAGGGACATTTTCCCCGGAACTCAATACTGGCATTTTTTCCGAGGAAATGTTCTCCAGGTGAACTCCGCTTTGGAATTTCTTTTGTCGGAGAAATTCGTTCCGAAATTTTTTTCCAAGCCATTTGTTCTGGAACTTCTTACCCCAGGCAATTGATTCTGGACATTTTTTTCTCCAGGAAATGTATTCCAGTATTATTTTCCAGACATTTTATTCTCGAAAATGTTTCCGGGCCATTTGCTCTGGAATTCTTTTTCCCCGAAATTCTTTCGATAGAATTTTTCCCCAGGGATTTGGGATTTTTTTATCCAGAAAATTTGTTCCAGAAGATTTTCAACGGAGAACGGGTCGCCCAGAGACTTTCCCCTCTCCGCATCCGTTCGCACACGATGTAGTCGAAGCAACGGTAACATTTTGCTGAAAAGTCGAACGTAGAAATGCACGAAAAATTCACCACAATATTCTTCTCTCTCCAACCCTACATTCGTAGCCTATCTGGATTTTTCCCCGAGCGAAACGCCTCGAGATTGCCCGTAACACCCCGAGAGTAGGCGGCGACCGCTGAATATCGATCGAAGCAGGGCGATTCCAAGTCGAGCGGAAGTTGAGCTTGAGACGAGGCTTACACTGACTGGAATACAGCCCGAAGACTTGTTCGACTATCGGGAACTCGGCGGTCGATGATTTAATCAGGAAACTTTTCTCCGACGGTTATCCGCCCCTTTTTGCCTTCTACTCGTGCCCGAAGGCATCGCACTTGTTATTCTTGCGGGACTCGCCTCCTAACTCAGGCGAATCTTCGTCGAGATTCCCTCATCCCTACCCACGCGTATTTTTTCTGGTAGAAAGGAAAATAAGTATTTCGTTTGTCGATGCTGTGTACAAGGGCTCGGCTTTGCTGGATCACTCTCCAGTAATACTATATATATATATATATATATAAACCGATACTGGTGGATATGGGCGCTCGGGGTTCAGCTCCGGCGGTACTGCGATTTACGCAGCATTTTGTATGGCCGATACTTGGAGCGGTGACCGCCTAGCCGGGCATCGGCTAGCGCAACAATTAGTCAGCGGAAGACCGATACGTTTGAGACCTTAGTGTGGATTGAGTTAAAAGTCTGTGCACCAGAGAATCAGAAGAATATGGGGCTGTCTATACCGCTAGGGGTTTTCTACAGTTTTCCCGTACCCTCGGCGCCTGCGCTATAGTCTAGCTTAAGACGGCTGTGGACGCAACGGAACGCTACGTTGGATTAGAAAAGTGCAGATTGTGAGTGATAGTGAAAGCTTCGGGGCGTGACACCACTGTAACGAGCAAAAGAAATTCGTTTGTTTTTGCATTTTCTCAAAGTGTATATATATATATATATATATATTCAAGAATATGTGTAGAAACTTCAGGTTAAAACATTGAAAATTGATTACGTTACAGACGATTTAGTGAGCATTAGCGCAACGATTTACGTATACTAAAACTTTCAATGGCGTTTTTCTCGACCTGGCCGGAATCGTAATTCTAGTTATAATTGTCCGATTTTTAATGAAGAAAAAAAAACATTTTTTGTGTGTGCAATTTAGCGCTTTTTGAGGCCCTGAAATAAGTAAGAATTTTGCCAAAATGACACTTTTTTAATTGAATACCTGCCATTTCGTGAATTTTTTTCTTCGGAAAACGGCTAGGTTCGACGAAAACTATTTTTTTTTTATAGATTATAGAACTTTTCATTTTTCAGGCCAACCATCGTCAAGTTATTGATCTG